>PVJA010055589.1:0-11108 GCA_004027025.1 Myocastor coypus | reverse complement strand
TTTTTTTTTTGAGGTGCTGGAGCATGTAATATTGTTTTCCATCCTTTCACTTTTAGCCTATGAGTTTCTTTATGAGTTAAGTGCATTTCTTGTATACAGCACATTGTTGGATTTTGCTTCTTTATCCACTCTGCCAGTCTATTTCTTTTAATTGGAGAATTGAGTCCATTTACATTGATGGTCATAATTGAAATACGTTGTCTTATGATTGACATGATGTTTACTTACTACTGTTTACCTCTTTTTCTCCTGTGTTTAATTGAGTAGCCTATTTAGTGGATCTTTCTGTTCTCATTTCTTGAGTTTGAGTCATTTTGGACCCTCTCTAAAATATTTTTTAGTATGCTGTGTAGGGTTGGTTTTGATGTTATGAAATTCTTTAGTTGTTCCTTGTCGTGGAAGTATTTCACTTCTCCCTTATATTTGAAAGAGAGTTTTGCGGGGTATAGTAGTCTGGGATGAAATTTGTTTTCATGGAAAACATGAAGCACTCTACTCCATGCTCTTCTTGACTTCATGGTTTGTGAAGAGAAATCTGCTGTTATTCTGATGGGTTTTCCTTTAAATGTGATCTGTTTCTTTTCTCTAGCAGCTTTTAGTATACTATTCTTCTGCTGAATTTCTGGAATCTTGATTATTATATATCTGGATGTGTTTTTAGTCAGGTTGATGTTATTTGGGGTTCTGTATGCCTCAATTACTGTATATCCAATTGTTTTTTCATATTTGGGAAGTTTTCTGCTATTACTTCTGCCCATATTCTTTTTATATCCTTTGTATTATACAGACTCCTTTCTCATTGATTCCTATTAATCTCACATTGTTCATTTTTGCATCATCTTGCAGATGTTGAATTATTTTTTCCTGCATCCTAGTTGTTTTTAACAGATCCTTTTTTATCTTTTCACTAGCTGCAACCGTGTCTTCAAGATCTGAGATTCTATCTTCACTTTGGTTCATACAGTTTTACCAGCTTGTGATTGAGATTTTATTTTCTTATATATCTCTTTGAAATTGTTTCATGCAATCTATTTCTTTCCTATATTGTTCATTCAGGGAATCCATCATTTTTCTATTCTCTAATTTTTTATCAATATCTTATTTAGGGGCCTGGCGGGATGGCTCAGTGGTCTAAAGCCCCTGCTTGGGGAAGCTTGGGTGGCTTCAGGGACCGCGGTTCAATCCCCGGCACCACATGCTGCGCCAGCCCTGCCCTCGGGGTGGGTTGAGCCGGCCATAAAAATGAGTGAATAAAACAAACAAAGGTTCAGAAATAAGAAAAAAAATATATCTTCTTTAGTAGTACTGAAGTCTCTCATTATGGTTATCCTTTCTCTAGTTCACACATTATTTCTGCTCTGTTCTCCTCTGTATCTTTCTGTAGTTGTTCCCTTTAGATTCTATTGATTTACTGAGTTCTTTTTTAACTTCAGAGGTTATTTCTGCTCTTGTTTCTTCTATATGTCTCTGTAGTTGTTTTTCCACTTCATCTATTTTTTCATACATTTCCTTTTTTACTTCATATGTTATCTCAGATCTGAGTTGCTCTATACATTACTGCACTTGCCTTTCAACTTCAGCTGCTACTGATTCAGAGATTTCCTCTGCATGATTCCCATTTTCTTCTATAGTAGTGTTTCCTGTATTTGTTTTGTGTGGACTTGGGTTCTGGACTTGGATCTTGCTCCTTCTCTTTATCATTTTTTTATAGCAGTGATCTCTGCACCTTGGCGAACTTATACAGTTAGCACCTATGGAAATTTGGGTCTGTATCCACCAAGCTTGTTCCCCTCAGAGGTACCTGGTTGTGAGTCAGAGTTCAGGCAGCTGGCTATCTCGAGGCCCTGTGGGTCGAGACGGTGGTCGGCCCTGTGGGGATGGTGGATGGCTGTGTGCGGAATATGGGTATAGTTGGGGTTTGGGCAGTTGTTGAGTTGGGGGGTGTATTCGGGCTGAGAGAGTTCTTACCTGGCCAGTGTGAGCCCTGGTCCTGTAGGTGGGTGGAATCTGAGCTCAGGTTGTTGATGAGGCAGCGAATGGATCAGGGCTAAATCTACTGGTTGGCCCAGTCAGGTTGCCGGTGGGCTCCGGGCTGGAGTTCAGGCTGGAGCTCGGGGCTGACGGGTCAGGTCTCAGAGCTGGGACTTGATCCAGGCACCACACTACCAGTGGAAATGGTGGGCACCGGCTCAGGGTGGGAGGTGGAGTACAGAAGCGGGGACCCTGTCCAGGCACGGTGTGACCAGTGGAAATGGTGGGTGCTGGCTCCCATTACTATCATTTAATCTTCAGACTCCATTCAGATTTTGCCAGTTGTCCCAAAATTGTCTTACACCAAAGGATCCTGATAGAATTGTTGGTTTCTTTTCTTCTTTCTTTCTTTCTTTCTTTGCGTGTGTGTGTGTTTAGGGAAGGGTCTATAGAGTGTCCAGGGTCTCACTACTAGATCAGACTTGTAGTGATCTGCCTATTTACAGCCTCCCATGAGCTGGGATTACAGGCACACACCGCCATGCCGAGTCTCAATTGCAGTCTCAGTGCTCCCTGGGGGCAGGGCTGGCAGAAGCATGGCAGGCCTGGGGATCGAAAGCCGGCCCCTGCACTTTTTTTTTTTTTAATGTATTAAGTATAGGGTCTCAGTACACAGATTGGACTTTCAGTCTCCCAAGCATTGGGATTAGAGAAACACACCACCATGCCAAGTGTCAATCACTGTCGCAGCACACCCTGGGAGCAGGGCCAGCACAGCACACTGGGGATGGAACTTTGGCCACTACACTTACTCTAAGCAGGTACTTTAGTCCACTGAACTGTCTGGCTGGTCAAATCACTTGTTTGAGCAAGTAGTACTGAATAATGGTTACTTACTTCAAGTGGCACATGATTTTGGTTTGTTCCATTATTAGTATTTAGTTGGTTAGTATGTTAGGGTGTTATCTACTAGCCTTCTCTACTGCAAAGCTACTCGTTTTTCTTTGTAATTAACAAATGGTTTATAGAAAAGTACTTTGAAATTGTATAAATTATCCTGATCCTCATCAAACATCCCATTCATTTATATCACTCTGAATTCATAGATCCTTATTTTATTTTAGGAGCTATTATTATTTATTTTGATGTTTAGATTTGATGTTGAGATTCTGCCAGTCAGAGCCCTATCAAAAAGGCTTCTTAGATATGTCTTCCTAATTCTCTGATTTCCTTACATTTTTGCATGACAAGCTATTTCAGAGTCTTCCTGTAGTATCCTTGTGCCATCCCTGAAATCAGTCACTTCTTGGAATATCGGTGGTTTTTTAGCAGCCAAGCCATGGGCCCTGTAAGTGGACAGAGCTAGAGAATATGTGTAAGTAGACACACATGTGCATATGCATGCACACACACATCTATATTTGTGTTTGTATGTGGAACCCCATGAATTCACACCTAAAACAGTACTGACAATTATAGTCAAAAACTATAAAAGTCATCCTTGTATTCTCAGTTTTCATGTTTCTAATTTATTATTGAGAAACCTGGCTCCTATTATCCTTATCTTTACTTACTCAATCAATTTTCTGGAATGCAACTAAACTCCCATCTTTACCTCCTCCTTCAAATACCCCTCTCATCCTTTTAGGACTCAGACCTGTATCCCAAACTGCTTCCTTAACTTCTTGAGCTTTGACATTTTGCCCTGAACCTTTTCCTCACAAAGATGCCCATGCCACCCTACTCAGTCTTCCTTCCTCCATCAGGGGTCTGAATCCTCACACCAGTTCTGTCTTCAGCCTGGTGCCCTCCTCAAGGCTGAGGCCATCTGTTCTTCTTCATTTGAGAAACATCTATTCATTTCAGTTATCAGACTTCCTTTGCTATGCAGACTTCTCGAAGATGCCTACTTGTTCTGCCACACCTAAGATGGCATAGCTAATGTTTTAAGACTGATCTGATGAAGGGTCGAGAGGAAGAACTAAGATCAGTATTTTACTTAGAAAGTGCTTTCTAAGGAGAGCTGGCGAGATAATTCAGTGGAATAAGCTCCTGCTTTGGCAAGTGCAGGGACGAGCCTGGTCCCACCTGCCATACCAGCCCTGTTCCTGGGGCATGCTGAACCGACATCCAAGTCCGAGCATGGTGGTGCATGCCTGTAATCCCAGCACTGGGGAGGCTGAAAACAGAAGGATCACTATGAGCCCAAGCTGTATAGTGAGATCTTGTACCAAATACATAAATGTTAAAAAAAAGTGCTATCTGTTTATTGTTGATGTCACATTGTTCTGAGGAGGACATAACATTTATGTTACCTTTCTCATAAAAACTTATTGTTATCACCATTATTTGGTCTGAAATATATCAACCAGTGAAAAAAGAACTTCTGAAAGAGCAGCACATCTAAATTAATGTAGGGATAAAACAATACATTTTTCAATGTCTATTTTTTATTTGTATGTGTTTATAGTACAGAATGACTACATCCCTCATGAAGAGTTGGTGCATGCACATAACATCTTAGTACTTCCTTCTTTCCATTCTCTCCTCCATCCACCTCTTGGTCCCCTTACAAAAGATCAATTTTCCTATTTCATATTATCTTTTATTTTGCTTTTTATGTATATTTTGGGTTTCTCATATAAGACAAACCATGTAATATATGAGTTAGTGTGTCTAATTTATTAACTTAATATTATGGTTTCAAGGTACATCCATTTTCCTACAAATGATTCAAGTTCGTCCTTTTATATGACAGAGTAGTGCTCCATCATATATAGATGCCATTTTTTCTTTACCCACATTTCAGTGGAGCTACAGGCCTCTTCCAAGACTTAGCTATTATAAATTGTGCTGCTATCAATGTGGGTATGCATATGTCACCATACTATATCTAATTCTTTCAGAAACATATCTAGAAGGGAAATTCTAGAAGTTGAATGGAATTTCTAGTTTTAGTTTTTCAAGGAATCTTCATTCCAATTTCCTTAATGGTTGTACTAGTCTACCTTCTCCCCAACAATGTAGACAAGTTTCTTTTACCTCACAGAATTTGTTATTCGCTGTCTTGATAATAGTTATTCTGTCTGGAATAACAGTAAGATGGAATCTCACTGTTGTTTTAATCTACATTTCTCTAATGGCCAGTAATGTTGAACATTGTTCATGTACTTATTGGCCATTGAGGAACATCTATTCATTTCAATTTTTGATTGGATCTTTTATTGTAGTAACTCCATATTCTTTTTTTTTTTTTTTTTTGTGGAGCTGGGGCTTGAACCCACGACCTTGTACACGCCAGGCAGGCACTTTTGCCACGGAGCTATTTCCCCAGCCCCTGGATCTTTTATTTGGGGAAGCCTAACTTTTGAGTCCTTTACATGTCTCTGAGGAATAGCTGACATATCTTTTCCCATTCTGTAGGTTTTCTCTTTACTTCATTGGTTGTTTCCTTTGCTGTGGAGATTTTTAATTGCATATACTCTCATTTGTTGACCTTTTGTGTGTGTGGGTGTGGTATCAGGGATCAAACTCAGGACCTTGCACTTGCCAGGCAGGTACTTATTCTACTGAGACATCTCTCTGGCCCCATTTTTTAATTCTTGATATTATTTTCTGTGCCACTGAGTCTCAAAAAGCTCTTGCCAGGCCGGGCGTGGTGGCTCACGCCTGTAATCCCAGCACTCGGGAGGCTGAGGCAGGAGGATTGGTGCGAGTTCGAGACCAGCCTGGGCTACAAAAGTGAGCTCAAGACCAGCCTCAACTGCATAGCGAGACCCTGTCTCAAAAAGGCAAAAAAAAAAAAAAGCTCTTGCCTATGCCTGGGTTTATATATTTGCACTACATAATGTTTACATTCCTTGTGTGGAGTTGATGCATGTACATAACACACCATTATCCTTTCTCATCCTCTTCCTCCTTTTATCCTTCCTCTTCTCTTTATCCCCTTCCCACTTAAGAGCTATCTCTCTACTTCCTACTTCCTTTATTTTGTTCTTTATTTATAATTTGAGTTTCTCATATAAGAGAAACCATTTATTACAGAGGCAATCTCTCCACTAGTGTGTGGTTTTTGTCTTTTTGTCAAAGGTCATATAACTTAATGAAAACAACTTAATTTTTAAAAAGACTCCTTAACATTTCTTTCATTCAAATGTCCTTGTATTATGGATTTAGTGTCTGGATTATGATTGTGTGCTAATGATTAACAATATGTTCATTAACCTTACATTTTGAAGAGGGTGACTTTTGTTGCCCAGAGATCTTTGGATCAGAATTTATCTTGTCCTAGCCGGGTGTGGTGGCGCACACCTGTAATCCCAGCACTCGGGAGGCTGAGGCGGGAGGATCGGTGAGAGTCCGAGACCAGCCTGGGCTACAAAACTGAGCTCAAGGCCAGCCTGAACTGTACAGCGAGACCCTGTCTCAAAAAGACAAAAAAAAAAAAAAAAAAAAAAAAAAAAAAAAAAGAATTTATCTTGTCCTTAAAAACTGAGAGAAACAAATAGACACAACAACATTACTGTCATTCAGTTATACCACAGGATTTTACAAGACAACATCTTCACCGAGTTGATTATCTCTTCAAATATTAGAACTAAAACCTCTGGGAGATGGCCCTTGATAATCTTTACAAAGAGAAACACTAAGAAGTAGTCAGGACACTACCATCAGAGACTAATCTGAAAGCTATAGTTTTCCCAGGACAAAACTATCATATCTTAGTTTGCCTCTAAATATTTCCAAAATATAAACTAATCCTTCCAGAAGTACCTTTCTCATGTCTACTCTTACTCCAAATTTTCGTTGTCTAAGTTGCAAATTTAGCCTTTATTTTAAATCAAGATATGGTGTGGGCTTTTAAGCCAAAACAACCAAACTCCCCCTCATTCTTTGGAAAACCAAAATGCTATGGAAATGGTCTCTTGGCTACATTTCACTCTTCAGGGAGTCAGCACTCCCCTCTGCGTCCCCTTGGAGACCATGACTCCATGTGACTTTTCCAACCAGGTGTGTCAAATTAGCTGTACAGTCCACTTCTGAGGAAACTAACAAGGCTTCTCTGTGGGTGCCTGAGCACATTTTACAAAACTGCTGATGACCTCATGAGCCAAAGAAACCAGGTCTCACATTGTGGACTAAGCCTAAATATTATAACTTTATATTTATGTAGTGTCTTTTTTCCAGGGAACTCCAACCTCTTTACAGACATTATGTCATTAATCCTCAAAGCATCCCTGTGTGGTGCATGGCAAATATGATACCCCTCCTTTTTTTTTTTTAAACTATGATGGAAACTTGCAAGTCGTTGATGGAACCCAGCCCTCCTGTTCTTAGTCTGCACTATACCATGAAGAGTCAAATAACTACTCTTCAAGCTTATTCATTGCTTCTTCGATGGCATTTGAGAAGCTGTCTCAGTTTTAATGCATTTAAGTGTTTAGTGTCTTTATCTTCCGTTCTCTTTTTATAGTTTTTTTCATTGTAAGTTTAACATGTTCAAACACATGTGATTTACTTTCTACTATTGCATTCATGAGAACATGAAGTTTGTTGCTGAGATTTGAAGTGAAAGGCTGTGTTATTGGTTATGTAATTGTACCTACCACTCAGAGATCCCTTATACTTGCATACTTCAAAATACTAGGTTTTTTTTTTTCCAGCCACAATACTAACTCAGGGCATGATTCATTTCGTAGCAATCATATATTCACCAGAATCAAGTGAAGTGCTCAATTAGATACAACCAATTTGAATTTGTATTGAATAATTATTATGTTATTACATTATTATGTACCAACCTTTGTGTCAAACATTTTCAAACATATAACCTTATTTAATATATGTAATATTCCCTGGGAATCTATTAATTTAAATCTTATTTGTGTGTAAATATTCCCCTAGACTAGGGCAAAAGAAAAAATAGTAGGTACTAATAGAAATAGGTCATTAGCTGCTATATCTGCCCCCCCACCAAAAAAAACCCTTTCTCAATTAGTTCTTATTCCCTTAATTAGAAATCACCAGGGTAAATATTTCACAAAAGGGGATAATATGTGCAAAACAATTATCTCAAAGTCCATGAAGAAAAAGAAACTGATTCCTTTGCCATTAATGCAAAGTGCAAAGAAGCCATATCTAAGCATAACAAATATTTCTGAATTTCACTTGGCATGAGCTTTTCTAATCTCTTTAAGGATTATTAGAACCAGGAATTATGAACAATAGTGACACAACTTCAAATAAAAAAATCAAGTTCGAGGGGCTGGGGAGATAGCTCCAAGGCACAAGTGCCTGCTGGGCAAGTGCAAGGTCATGAGTTTGAACCCTGGTCCCACCAAAAAAAAAATCAAGTTCACATCTCATTTTAAAATTATTTTATATGGTCTACTATCATGTTTTCCAAGTCAGTAGATATCTGTACTTTGCTGAATTAGATAATGGCAGTGAAATGAGAGAAGCTGGGGAAAATTGAAAAAGCTCTTCTAAAACCAAGAGACTTCCAACATTCATTACATTCGCAAAGCCTCAAAGTAAAAATGTGCCATGAGTCCTGAAGTAATACTGTTCTACTCTGCTATCTTACTCAGCTAGACTTGACATAGTCCTACCTTTCTAAATAAATAGCATTTAAGTTGAAACTGAGCAGCCCTTCCACGTCATGGAAAACCTTTATAGGTTGGAAAATATGTACAGTTTGTTATACTTTAGGTATATAATCTAGCTATCTTCTGTAGTGTAGTTACACCATAGTATATTCTTAACAACATTGGGATTTTAAGAAAATATATTCCTAACATTTGAAACATTTGTTTATCCTGTCATAGGAAATATTAGCCAAAAAGAATGCACTGCACTCCAAGTGAAAATCATGATGGGAAAATTTAGAAAATGTAGTCAAAAAAAGGGTTCGCCCTAGCAGGACTGCCATGCACAGCTATGAGGATTGTGCACTATACAATTCCAGGGATATCACATAAACAAAAATGTAACTGGTGGCCCTCGGAGCTAAACAATGTCTGGCAACCTTAAATTTATCATACTGTAATAGGAAAGCTTTTGAAAATACTTACATTTCTCCCTGAGTTGCTATAGAAGAACAGTTCGTTGTGAACTACAGAACTGCTTTTACAATTACTTCTGTTTTTTATTTTTATTTTATTTTATTTATTTATTTATTTATTTATTTATTTATTTGCTTTTTTGAGACAGGGTCTCACTGTACAGTTCAGGCTGGCTTGGAGCTCACTTTTGTAGCTCAGGCTGGTCTCGAACTCACAACGATCCTCCTGCCTCAGCCTTCCAAGTGCTGGGATTACAGGCGTGAGCCACCACGGCCGGCTCTGTTTTTTATTTTTATGCAACATTGTCATTTTTTTCTTCTCCATGTTGGTCCCTAAAGACTTCTTTACTGACTGAGCATTGGCACATTGGTCTGGCAGTCTCTCAGCTCTGTGTTTTCATGAGTCAGGGAAAATGTGTATACTAGGGGAAGCTCATCAGACATGCTCAACCAGCCCTGGGTTAGTTTATGAAGTCCCTCCCACCGTTCTTAATCTCTCTGTCTGCATTCCTACGGCATACTGCCTATACCAGTGTTTAGGTCTTACTTTATCTTATCTGTGTTAGATGTTGATTAACATCTGAGAGTCTTTAACTACCTTGAAGCACTCTACTGCCAATGTTTATCATCCTGCTGCCAGATGTCCTCAACCCATCACCACCAGGAAGTTTGTTTGCTTATTTGATTGTTTGTTCTTTGTTTGTTTGTTTGTTTTGAAGCAGGATCTCTCTATTGGTTCAGAGTGACCTTAAATTCACTGTGTAGCTTAGGCTGGCCTCAAACTCCTGGTGACCATCCTGCGGCAACTCCTGACTGCTGTGACTACAGGCGTGCACCGCCATGCCTGGCATTAGCATTGAAACTTTAAATTTTCTGCTTTCCTAACCTTCCTCTTTTACCCTTTCACTTTTTTTTTTTTTTTTTGTATCTTTAACTAGAAGGAAAACATGCAATCACTTGATGGGAGAAAAATGAAGGCAATATGAAAAAAACTTATCTCCATACAAAACCAAGAATAGCTCTGAGGACGCAACTTTCCTCTTCCCTCATTTGCTCGAGTTGTGACAAGGCTAGGTCCAGCTTTAATAAAACAATTTAAAGGAAGTACTATTATGAGTTTTATAGCAGTTCAAGTTTCTAGTGGTATAGTTCATTTTAAAAAATGAAATGATAATAGATGATCTCTGTAAGGATCATGTGAGGATGTTCAAGAAAGTAACAACAATGGTCACCTTCTAAAAAGGGAATTGGACAGCACTGGGGTGGCAGGGAGAGTCTGACTATCTACTTTTGTATTACCTTTCAAATTGCACATATGAATATATAAATTTTTGAAATAAGTAAAAATGGAAACAGACAATAACTAGATTAAATAACTAGAATTAAATAACTAGATAAATAACAGAATTAAATTTATCATATAGAAGATTCTCTTAATTTGAAGGAAGGGTTCAAATAAAAGTTTTATTTTATTTTCTTTTATTTTATTTTTGGCAGAACTGGGGCTTGAACTCAGGCCCTTGTACTTGCCAGGCAAGAGCTTATTCTACTGAGCGATCTCCCCAGCCTTCAAATAAACTTTTATATATTAAAAAATAAAAGTATGGGACAACCTGCTCAGCCCCCACCCTCCTGTGCCTCTCTGGGACAGGAACTTTCTTTCCCCCAATAAATCTATTCTACTCATTAAAAAATAATAAAAATAAAATAATTAAAAAATAAAATAGATCAGGAAAAAAGGTGTGATTTCTCTCTTTTTGTGTTAGCAACCTTAAGAATCTATAGTTGATTTGCTAGAAAAAATAGTATGAAAGTTAAATTTAGGTATCTGGCCCTCATAAAAAATTATGTTCACTCTTGCCGGGTGTGGTGGCACACGCCTGTAATCCCAGCACTCGGGAGGCCGACGCGGGAGGAGGATCAGTGAGAGTTCGAGACCAGCCTGGGCTACAAAGCTGAGCTCAAGGCCAGCCTGAACTGTACAGTGAGACCCTGTCTAAAAAAGACAAAAAAAATAAAGATGATATTCCAGGTGCTGGAGATATAATCATTCATGGCGCAATATGTGTTAAGC
>PVJA010055588.1:0-11105 GCA_004027025.1 Myocastor coypus | reverse complement strand
TGCAGTTGAGGCTGGCCTTGAGCTCACTTTTGTAGCCCAGGTTGGTCTCGAACTCGCACCAATCCTCCTGCCTCAGCCTCCCAAGTGCTGGGATTACAGGAGTGAGCCACCACGCCCAGCGTTTGAAAACAAAATTTAAAAAATGTTTTATATGCATATTTACATTTTTTCTAGGTAGTACTTAATTCTTCAGTAAATCAAAGCCATCACTTATGATCACACTGCACACAGTAACAACCTAAGGTAATACTGGGAAATGCAGGGCAGTGAAGGCCCAGACCAGTGTGATTCTTTCATTTATGTTTGCTTTTTTTGTAATGTTTCTGTTTCACCTCTTCCTAGTACAGTACTATAGTTAATCAGCTACCCACCTTCCTTATCTCTGTCTTTCCCTTTTTCAGTATTGAGGATTGAAGTTAGGGCCTTTGCATGGGGCTATACATCCCCAGCCATTTTTAAATTTATATTTTGAAGTAAGATCTCATTAAGTTGCCCAGGCTGGGATCAAATTTGCAATGCTCCTGTCTCCTAAGTGCTAGGATTACAAGTATGCACCATTAGGGGCCTGGAGAGACAGTTCAGAGGAATAAGCACTGGCCTGGAAAGTACAAGGACCTCAGTTCAGTCCTCGGCCCCACATGCCAGGTGTGCCATCTCGGCCCCAGATGCAATCAACAATAACAGTAACAATAACAAAAAACCAAGCATGCACCACTGTACCTGGCTTGAACTTTTTACATCTTCATCACTCTGTCTTTTACATCTTATTACAGGCATAAGGCTCAACATCAGTTTTTTCTTGTAGATTTTAGCTTCTGGATCAGTCATGCTAATTATTACAATGCACGGTCTTCCTGTCCATTTCTGTTTTTGCTTCTTTCCACCCCACGGCCTTTCATCCTTTACTCTATTACAGCAACTAAACTCACACTTGCCCCTAAACCTTGCTACTTCCAAGATTACACCTCATAATTTCAATTTCAAGAACTCTAGCTGTCTAAACAACTACAGCTGAGGTATACAATAAATTTTGTTTTGTTTTGGATGCTTAGAATTAAATCCAGACCTCTGAGTGAGCCAAGCATGTGCTCTACCACTGACCTACACCCCAGACATCATTTGTTGCTAATTTTTAAAAAATCCTCCACAAGTGCATCTTTCCAGCCTATCCCTTCTACATCCCAACTTCAGTCCCAACTTTGCTGTTCTTTGCCCATCCTCATCTCCCCCTCGCCCCAGCTGAGTCTACAGACTCTCGCTATCATTATTCTCTGGCCTTTTACTGGAACCTCCTGGCAAAACCCCAACCTTGCTGAACCAACTCCCACCTACTACATATCTGTATCTGTTTTCAAAAGAAACTGGTAAAACAACACCAGCGTGACCGCCAGCCTCCCATGGGCCACATCTGCTTGCATTGTTCCTCCTCTAGTGACCATTCTACCCCTATCTTTTTTCCTCAAATCTTCATTGTTCTCTCCAGTCTTACTTTCTGTACACAGACAAAATGAAAGCAACCAAGACAACACTTCCTTGCGCTTTACCACGGCATCCTTTGACCTGTTTCTACCCCACCCCTACCCCTACCTCTGTGCCCTCTAGACTGACCCCCGGGATTTTCACACTGAGCTACAACTCCTGCTTTATTTTTTATTTTGAAACAGGCGCTAAAACACAAAGTTGCCCAAACTGGGCTCAATCTTGCAATCGTCCTAGGTCAGCCTCCCTGAGTGCTAGAATTATTGGCATCTATACTGCACTTGGCTGTTTTCACAGTTGGTATCTTCTTTGAAAGGATTAACTCTTCCACCCACTCATTAAATTCCATCCTTTTTTACTAGACAGGGGACAGGCCTCCAGTCTTACCCTTTCTTACCACCAACATCACTGCTAACCTCTCCCTCCCAAACTGCATTATTCCTACCATCAGTAAAACAAACATGCCACAGTATAGCACACCCAAAGCATCTAAAACTAAAGCCCCCCTTTTAAGCTCATGCCTGTAATCCCAGTATTTGGGAGACTGAGGTAGGAAGATTGCACATTTAAATCCTGACTGGGCAACTTAACAAGACCCTACCAGACACCCCAGCAACACACATTCACATTTCCCGATCACATATCTTCTCCACTCTTTGACAAGCTATAGCTCTACTTGTCTGCAGCCCTTAAAGGAAAATTTGCTCTGTAGGAAAGATTTAATTGTGTTATGCTTTGTGTGTATTTGTCCCCTCAAAGCCTCATGCAGTTATTGAGGCTCAGTTTTACAGTTTGTGATTAACTCATGATCCACTGGCATTAAGGGTGTGAGTGCTGCTGGGATTATGGATGTGAGAACTACACACAGTCTGGGACAGCTAGCCTGGATGCAATTTAAGGGAGACAGACCTGCTCTCTGTTGCCATTGCTGCTGTCACTCCTCCATCTTGCTCTTGTTTTGCTGCCTTCTGCCACCATGAACTGCTGCTCTCTGCCATGACTTGGAGCCAGCGGAGTATGGACTGAGACCTCCATTGGCTGTGAGCTAAATAAACCTTTCCTTCCTTCATTTCAGGTGTCAGGTATTTTTCCCAGCAACAACAGAAAAGTAACTGGGACATATTGTCTCCAATACCTATCTTTCTTTCTTTTCTTTTTTCCTTTCTTTTCTTTTCTTTCCTTCCTTTCCCCCTTCCTTTTCCTTTCCTTATTTGGTTGTTGCAGGATCTCACTATGTCATTCACACTTGTGGTAATCAGGGAGGCTGGGATTACAGGCATACTCCACTATGCCCATGGTCCCTGCCCTTGTCTAAACAGGCACTTCAGTTGGCTGAGCTATCCTGTTGGCCCTTTTTGTTCTTTTCTTTTCTTTTTTTTTTTTAATGTAATGGTACAAGGTACTGTTCTTGAAGGGTTTCTCTCTTCTATCATTTTTTTTTTTTAAGAATTTTTTATTTTATTTATTTATTTTTTTCTTGTTTCAGAACCTTTGTTTGTTTATTCACTCATTTTCATGGCCAGCTCAGCCCACCCCGAGGGCAGGGCTGGCGCAGCATGTGGTGCCAGGGATCGAACCGCGGTCCCTGAAGCCGCCCAAGCTTTCCCAAGCAGGCGCTTTAGACCACTGAGCCATCCCGCCAGGCCCCTCTTCTATCATTTTTAATAACTATAGATTCATAATTGTATCTGTTCATAAAAACTATTCCTATTTATTTATTTATTTATTTTTCCAGAACCAGGGATTGACCTCAGGTCCTTGCATTTGCCAGGCAAGCACTTATTCTACTGAGCTATCTCCTCAGCCCCAAACTATTCCTTTTTATAATCAAAACGCTAACACTTCAATAATTTCTCAAACATTTAAATTGTTTCTAATATTTATAATTACTACAAACAATGCCAATGAATAACCACGCATACATTTTTTTAAAAAGTGTGGAAAGAGTACTGTGAGATAAATTCCACTATGTCTCATATTCTCTTAAACCCTTTAGGATCAGGGCTTTGCCCTTATTAAATTGCATAGTTGTTGATGGCCAATATATTGCTAAGCCCTATGGCAAGTAACATCTGACTGGGCCTCTCAGACCATTTGACACAGCTGGGTATTTCTGCTTTCCTAAAATAACTTTCTTCACTTGGCTTCCAGGAAATTTCCCTCTCTTTCTACCCTGACCTTCTCAGTCCTCTTCACTGACCTCTAAGTGGAGAATGTTCTTGTCCCTCGATCCAAGACCTTGTATGTAATAATCATCATTTTACTCAAGCTACAAACTCCCTTATCTTAGCTCTGAACTTTACTTTTATATGCCCTGACATGTGATTTGTTATAAAAGATATCTCAAATTCAGCGTGTCCAAAACGGAACCTTTACTCTTTTCTCCACGTCAGCTCCTTTCAGTCTATCTCTGTAAATTGCAACTCTATCACTCTGGTGCTCAAGTCAAAAGTCCTGAAATAATCTTTGACTTCATTCTTTTTCTTACACTTCAGACTCAAGTAAACCAACAAATTCTGTTAGTTCTACTTCAAAACTATACCCAGGATTTCACTCTTTCCCACAACTGTATATTATTGCCAGCTGTATCTAATCTAACATCTCCTCCTCTAGACAATTTAGTAGCAATCTTAAAGATTTGCTTTCCCAGGCTGTTCTCAGACAGTAACTACAGTGACCTCTTAAAATTGAAGTTAGAGCACACTATTCTAAGCATTTCTAGTGGCTTCTCTTTCTACTCACAATGAAAGCCAACCCTTATAATGGTCTAGAAGTCCCCACAATAATTTGGGTTTCTGTTTTTGGTCTTCAGCTGCTGTTCTCATCTCCTTTGTTCTGTAGACAGGCCAGGTGAACTTGCACTCAACGTTTGTGTGTTGGGCCAGAGAGATGGCTCAGCAGTCTAAAGTGCTTGCTTAGGCAAACTTAGGCAACTTCAAGAGATCATGGTTCGATCCCTGGCACCACATGCTGTGCCAGCCCCACCCCCCAAGGCAGGCTGAGCCAGCCATAATATAAAAAAAATAAATAAAATTTAAAAATATTAGTTCTATGGGCCCGGAAGGATGGTTCAGTGGTCTAAAGTGCCTGCTTAGGAAAGCTTAGGCGGCTTCAGGGACTGCGGTTCGATCCCTGGCACCACATACTGCCCCAGCCCTGCCCTGAAGGCAGGCTGAGCCGGCCATAAAAATAAATAAATAAACAAACAAAAGATCTGAAACAAGAAAAAATAATAAATAAATAAATAAAATAGAAGTTCTCAGAAAAAAAGAGAGAATTAAAAAAAAAAAAAAAAAAAAGATTTGTGCGTCTACTACTCCTTTGCCAAGTGCTCTTCTCCCTAAACAACCACATACTCTCCTGCTTCCTCCCATAAGTTCTGTTTTCAGTCGGGAAAACTATACAGAAGAGAAGAGGAGATGCAGGAATCTGGAATTTCTTAAACAGCTCTCAATCAATTTTCTCTATTTTGGCATTATCTTTTCACTTGAAATATTCATAGCTTTGAGAACTATGCAATATAAATTGGGCTAATTTGCAGTTTTCCCTGTTGCTATTTCAGAATTAGGTTATTTTAGCTTTGCTAGCTGTCCTTTATATTCAACTGTCCTCAAACTTCCACAAATGTATGGCTGTTCTCTTTTTTATCTGCATTGTCTTATGGGTTACAAACAACCACTACATCCTTACTATAGTTTTAATCAGGGTTTGACAAAAAATAAAACATGATGCAAGTTTATTCTGACATTAATGGATGTTTTAAAGTCACTTCATTTTAAAATACATATACTATAGGGCTGGGCATTTGACTTAGTAGTAGAGCTCTTATCTTGCATTGAGAAAACCCTGGATTCGATCTCTAGCACCACAAAGACTAAAAATACTACGGTGGCATGTACCTGCAATCCACCACTGTGAGGCTAAGGCAGGAGGAACACAAATTAAAGCCTAGACTTGGAAATTTATCAAGACCCTGTCTCAAACAAAAAAATAAACATAAAAAGCATTGGAGATATAGCTGGTGTGAAAGCCCTGGGTTTAGATCTTCAAGATACAAAAGATACCCACATATCAGGCACTTTTCAGAAGGGCAAAACATCTTAAAACAAGCAAAAATGGAGCCAGGAGTGGTGGGGCACACTTGCAACCCTACTGCAAGTTGAAGGCCAGCTTGGACTATATTTCCAGGCCAGCCTGACTACAGGGGGACCCTGTCTTAAAAATACCAACACAACCCAAGCCAAAAGCAAAATAAAGTAAGAAGGCATGACAAATTTTTAAAAGATTTAAAGTCACAATTATAAAAACAAATAGTCCCAATTTTTAAAATCTTTTTTCTCATATATTACTTCTGATATAACTTTGTATCTGTATTCAGAATTCAATTAAAAACAGATTACTATCATTGAATGCATTTGTACTATCTGATAATTACAATTTTATCTAGTGCTATGAAACTAAGATATTTCCAGAAAAGCAAAATCCTGTTTATCATTTTCTTAAATAAAAGGAGACTACTCCAGATGTGATGCCTGCCTATAATTTCAGCACTCAGGAAGGATGAAGCAGGAGGACTGCAAGTTAGGTCCCCCTTCAGCCCCACCAGCAACTTAGACCCTGTCTCAAAAGCAAAAATTAAAAAAGGCTAGGATATAGCTCAGTAGGAGAGTACCTCTGGTTTGTTAGGGTTTTTTTTTTGTTTGTTTGTTTGTTTGTTTCGAAAAAAAGAAAAGAAAGAAAAAGATGACCAAGACTATTTCATTAACTACAAACAACCTTTTAGGACAGCAAAGCACCCTTTTCAAATCTGAAGTACCCAGACTTAAACCTATAGAAAAACAATGATTTTTATCATTCCCCTAGGCTTAAATTCTAATTTACTTTTTTTTTCTTTTTGAGACAGGGTCTCGCTATGCAGTTCAGGCTGGCCCTGAGCTCACTTTTGTAGCCCAGGCTGGTCTCGAACTCCCACTGATCCTCCTGCTTCAGCCTCCCAAGTGCTGGGATTATAGGTGTGTGCCATCACGCCTGGCTCTAATTTACTTTAAGTGATTTCAAAAAATGCACAAAAAAATTCCTTTTATATCACCAGACAGTGCTCATTTTGGCAGCACATATACTAATGTATCACCAGATAAAGCCAATGTCAACCACAATGATAACAACACAATCATCATACATCTAGCACTATTGCCGTTATAGCAACCTTGCACAAACATAGCACAGAAGCGAAACTCACCTGTCTAAGAAGATATCTGGGAGTGGTGGATAGGTCTGCATGTCAGGCACTCGCTCGTGTACTATCACCATAATGAACGATGTAAACCCGAACACTATAAAAACATATATACAGCTCAGTATGGTCTTCCAGTACTCTGGGTCCAGTCTTCGGACAGAATGTTTGCTTTTGCCGTTCATGTACTGGTACTGATCGGTGCTCAGGTCAGTGAGGAGTCCATCACAGTCATGGGAAGGCTCCCCATTGCACAGCCAGTCTGCACCCTGCAGAGTACTGATGCACGGGCTAAGGGGACCCATGGGACTGTCACTGTTGTAGCCCATCTCCTCTAAAACATCAATATGTATTTTCTGCAATTTTCGGACTGAGAGCATTAACCTTTTAATGTCCCCTAGGACTTTGATTTCCAGAGGAGGTGAGCGGAGATCATACTCAGTCAAGGTCAGTAGTGTGAGTCCATCCAGTCGGTGTTTGTTGCATAGGATATCCACATATTCAAAAAAGCCTTCATCTTTCAGCCACACAGCTACGTGCTTCGTAGTCCAGCGGCGAATGCAAAGTTGGCTGGGACCTGCCATTTCTTCCTCCACTGCCTGTCAGAGGAAAACAAAGATTTCAGTGTGTCCTGACAACTTCTCAAAAACCAACAGAAACTATAATTAAGAGCCAGGCATGGTGGCGCACACCTGTAATCCCAGCTCTTGGGAGGCTGAAGCAGGAGGATTGGTTTGAGTTTGAGACCAGCCTAGGCTATAAAAAGTGAGCTGAAGGTCAGCCTGAACTGCATAGCGAGACCCTGTCTCAAAAAGACAAAAAAAAAAAGAAAAAAGAAAAAAAGAAACTGTAAATAATCCTTTTTTTAAAAAAAGTTTATGTATTTGGTACAGGGTTCTACTGTACAGCTTATGCTTGTAGTGATCCTCCTGTTTTCAGCCTCCCTCAGCACTGGGATTATAGGCATGTGCTACCAGTTTTGGGGGCAGGCTGGGGACGCCCGTACAGCATGTGGTGCTGGGAGATCTAACCCTGGTCATTGCTCTTTCCTAGGCAGGCACTTAAGACCACTGAACTATCTCCACAGCCTCAGAAACTGTAATTAACCTACATTGCCCTACTGGCTTCCAGAGTCAAGTAAGAAAGTTATTCAGGGCATGATTTCCAGTAGATTAACACTTTAACAAATTAATGCATATGACCCTGAGCAGCAGCAGAAAGGCTAATGACCTAACACTTTATAGAAAACACACAAATTGTTATTGAATAGCAAAATGGCTACAACTCACCTAAAAAGACATGTTGTACATAACAGAGTAAAATCCCACTTGTACTTTCCAAAAAATGAAATCTGTACAAGATTTGCTATATGCAAAAACATGAAATCCTCATTGATAAAGAAATGCATACCAATAGCTGGGCATGGTGATGCACACTTGTAATCCTAGTACTGAGAAAGTAGAGGCAGGTGAATCACTGCATGACTGAGGCCAGTCTGGACTACACGTAGTGAGCTCAAGGCTATCCTGAACTATTAATGAGACCCTGTCTCAAAACAAAACAAACCAGCATGTTTCCACTTAAGAGGAAAAAAAAAAAACCACAAAAGTAAATGGCTGAATGTAGTTTCTGGAAATTTTTTAGATTTAGCATATTTGTCTATTGCATGGGAAATTATTTCTCTAACAGATACAGTCTTTAAGCTAGATATACACTTTAGCCTTAATAAGAGTCTAGTTTCTTCTATAGCTTGAATATCCCAATATGGAACTGAATCTACTGAATCCTCCACTCTCCTCCTCTGGAAATCAAAGTCCTAGGGGACATTTAAAGGTTAATGCTCAGTCCAAAAATTGCAGAAAATACATATTGATGTTTTAGAGGAGATGCACTACAACAGTGACAGTCCCATTTCTGGGACATTCTGATATATCTATAGATACCTGATATCTATCTATCTATCTATCTATCTATCTATCTATCTATCTATCTACCTATCTATCTATAGATTATATATATTTTAAACTATTATGTTGGGCTATGGGTATAGAGTACTTGCCTAGTATGCCTGAGGCCTTGGCCTCAATCCTCAGCATCACAGATAATGAGGAAGAGGAGAAGGAAGAGGAGGAGGAGAAAATTGTAAATTTTTTTGTCTTTTTGAGACAGGGTCTCACTATGAAATTCAGGCTGGCTTTGAGCTCATTTTTGTAGCCCAGGTTGGTCTTGAACTTGCACTGATCCCCCTGCCTCAGCCTCCCAAGTGCAGAAAATTATAACTTTAATGTACTCATAATTTTGATAAAACTTCACATTACAATTATCAAAGGCCAATATCATACTATAGTTTTTAAAATAATGAATGTTTTTTACTTCTTCAATCTCATTAGTTGTTTATTTTCTTTTTCTATTGTAAAATTTTTCAGTCACTTGAAGTATGGATGTTCATAAAATATATCAGATATGCATGATACAAAGGCCTATTATAGAAAAAGAGGAGAACAACTACCCTCAAATATACTTTTTCACTAATAAATCCTATGTTTTCTGCTGAAACAATTAAAAAAAAAAAAAGCCAAACAAAATAGGTAGATTTTGAAACATTAAAGTACGATACCTTCCATAAAAAAAAAAAAAATCACTTTGAACATCATGTGCTCACAAGCCAACTTGAAAAAATTATTTCTAACACAAATATTTTGTGCCTTCATCTGAACAGCTATTAATCATATAGTTATCAAGTTTATATTCATAATTTTCAATTTTTTTCTACATAGACTGACCTTTATTTAAAAAATTTGCACCAGGCAGAGTGGTATATGCCTATAATCCCAGCATTTTGGAGGCTGAGGCAGGAGGATTACCAGGAGTTTGAGGGTAGCCTGGGTACCTCAAGTGAGTTAAAGGTCAGCCTACACTATTTAGTGAGACTCTGTCTCTAAATAAATAGAGGCCAGGTGTGGTAACACACTCTTATAACCCCAGCACTCAGGAGGCTGAAGCAGGAGGACTGATGCAAGTTCAAAACCAACCTGAGCTACAAAGTAAGCTCAAGGCCAACCTGAACTTCAGATGGAGACCCTGTCTCAAATAAGTAAATAAATAAATAAATAAATAGCTTTAAAAAAAAATTTTACTTATTTGCTTATATTATGGCTGGTTCAGCCTGCCCTGGAGGTGGGGCTGGTGCAGCATGTGGTGCCGGGGGTCAAACCGCAATCCCTGCAGCTGCCTAAGCTTGCCTAAGCAGGCACTTTAGACCATTGAGCCATCTCGCCGGCTCCAGTAGCTTTGTTTTAAAAAGAAAACAAAACACAAATATAAGCCGGGCAGCACTCGGGAGGCTGAGGCAGGAGGATTGGTGCGAGTTCGAGACCAGCCTGAGCTACAAAAGTGAGCTCAAGGCCAGCCTCAACTGCATAGCGAGACCCTGTCTCAAAAAGACACACACACACACACACACACACACACACAAAAACAAAAAAACAAAAAAACACAAATATAAATGTATATATCCAAGCCAGGTGTGGTAGTGCACACCTGTAATCTCAGCTCTTGGGAGGCTGATTGGAGGACAAGCTGGGTTACAAAGTGAGCTCAAGGCCAGCCTGAACTGCATAGTAAGGCCCTGTCTCAAAAAGACCAAAAACACACGTGCATATCCTATCTTAAAGGACAAGCAAATGCCCTTTACAATGTCCTGAAAGGCATTCTCTTCCTCCCCTCCCATGGGTACTATCTCCTGTTTTGGGTGCCTGTCACTGCCTTATCACAATCATTGTGGACTATGAAAAATCTATGCTTCCTAGCCTGAAGAAAATAAAATGCAGATATTCTGTCTTCTCTCATGCACACACTCTTGACATGATTTTTTTTTTTTTTTTTTCAAAACCAGGGACTGAAATCAGCCCCTTAGCACTTATTCCACTGAGCTATCTCCCCAGCCTAACATGAAGACTTATACTCATTTGGCAAGAGCAATTAATTATTTTGACTAATAAGCACCATTTGTACTATTAAGCTATTTTTTTTTTAAACTTTACGTATTTATTTACTTATGTTAGGGCCGGCTCAGCCTGCCCTAGGGATGGGACTGGTAAAACATGTGGTGCTGGGAATCAAACTGCAGCCACTGCAGTTGTCTAAGCACTTTAGACTGCTGAGCTATCTCACTGGCCCATATTAAGCTATTTAGAAGACAAGAAACACACTTGAGGGGCCCGGCGGGATGGTTCAGTGGTCTAAAGCGCCTGCTTGGGAAAGCTTGGGCGGCTTCAGGGACCGCGGTTTGATCCCCGGCACCACATGCTGTGCCAGCCCCACCTCCAGGGCAGGCTGAGCCAGCCATAATAAATAAATAAACAAATTAAAAAAAAAAAAAAAAAAAAAAAAA
>PVJA010055587.1:0-11112 GCA_004027025.1 Myocastor coypus | reverse complement strand
GCACCGATCCTCCTGCCTCAGCCTCCCGAGTGCTGGGATTACAGGTGTGCGCCACCACGCCTGGCTGACTATCAAGTTTTCTACAAAAAGTTTTAACGTATCTGTATGTGTGTATCTTATTTATTTTTATTAAATCCTACTTTTATTTCCTGGAAATGTTTCCTCTGTTGTTGTTCTTTTTTTTTTTTGCAGAACCAAGGCTCGAACTCAGTACCTTGCACTAGCCAGGAAAGGACTTGTGCCCCTGAGCTATCTCCCTGATCTCTGTCACACCTATTTTTATAATACTAAAGTCAAGAATGTTTACTTAACATACTCCAGTGTAGGAATAAATCTTGGTATAATCTTCACTCTTCTGCTTCGTAAGTGATGAGTTTTATGTTCTTATTCTCTTATCTTTTCATCCTATAGGGTAAACCAGGCAAAGATGGAGAAAATGGCCAACCAGGTATTCCAGTGAGTAGCTGAACTTCTTTCTCCACAACGAAGCTGGTAATAGTGCTAGATATGGTTTAAAAACGAGAAGGTAAAATACTTAGAGTTTGAAAATAGTTCAGTGAATGAAATTTACTATTTTTTCTCTTTTGAATATAAATTTGAGACAATTCTATCTTAAAGTCATAAATTTACTGGATAATTTTTAGTGTATCTTTCTCCTTTTCCTTTTTCTTTCTTTCATTTTTTTTTAAATTTTCAGAACTGGGGATTGAATTCAGTGCCTTGCTCCTGCCAGGCAAGCACTTATTGTACTGAGCTATCTCTACATCCTCTTTCTTTCTTTTTCTTGTTCTTTTATTGTTTGTACAGGCAATTGAACACAGGACATTACATCTTCCTGGCAGGTGCTAAACCACTGCACTATCTTCCTGGACTCTTTAGTGTATATTTAAATGTTTTGGTAACTGAGCAGTTGTGTAACGACCTCCATAATCACAAATAATTTCACCATGCTCAGGATGTCCCTCCTTTATTTGGTTATCATCTCCCTCCCCTTAATCTCATATACGGATCTTACTGCAACAACTGATCTAGTCTCCATCCCTAAAACTTAACCCATCTTAGAAGATTGTACAAGTAGCAGCATACATGTATCCTTTTAGATCATAATTTTTTGATGTACAATAATATATTATACTGTGTATCAGCAGTTCATTTCTTTTTGTAACTGAGTATTATTTGGATGTAGCAAGGTTCATTTATTCACTGATCCATTGATGTACATTTTGGTTGTGCACACTTACAAATAAAGCTATAGCTTTAACATGTGTTTTGATATGTAAACATAAGCTTTTTCAGTAGACACTGTAAAGGGTTTTTAAGGATGATACAAAATTTGGTGAAATTTGATGGCAAGAGATTTCTTTCTAAAAAGGAAGGTTAGAAAAATGGAAATCATAAAATTTCATGATAATTTTAAATGAACAAGCAATCCTCAACTTAAAAATCTTGTTCATGAATGGATTAAAGCATGTAAAACGACAAGAGACAAATTCAGACCTTCACTCCTAATCCTCTGTATTTTTTTCTGCTAGGCTTCTTTTGGAACAACTGGTCTTTTTTGTGATTGAGCCAGCCATGATATTCAACTATGGCCTCTGATTGTTTTCACTCCCTCCCTAGGTTCATGGCTGCTCTCTGTGTACATTGGGAGAGCCAAGTAAGGAGAAGTAATGATAGCGTTGCAATTTGGTTCTTCTTGCAAATTGCCAGAGAGTTCAAATAATGACATTTTTGTAGGAATAAAACTTTAAATTATATCCCATCCTGTTCTTTGTCCTACAGTTGTTGCTAGGCTGCTGGTTTCTGCCTTAATTTTGAACTATTAGTTGTCTAGGCTACTGTAGAATTATGAGCGCAGGTATAGCAATATAGCAAATGAGAACACCACAGAATTATGTGTTCTTGCTACAATTTAACCTCAAAAACAAAGCAAAACAAATATAGTGCTCCTTAGATTGCTGGAAAGTTCTCTAACTGCAAAAATATATCATTAAAGGATATAGAAATAGAGCTAGTATGTGTATGATTCTTTAAAAACAGAATTAAAATGAATGATTTGAAGTTAATGTTTTTGGCCTTCCAGATCAAGGATGTATGGGTCTGTATTTTTTGGAAATATTTGACATTATTTTGTTTGGATTAGTAAACTTTTGAGAAAAATTAAAAAAATAAAAATGAAAGAGAGGCTGGAAACATGGTTCAGTAGTCTAGAGTGCCTGCTTAGGAAAGCTTAGGCCATGACAGGGACCATGGCTCAATCCCTGGCACCACATGCTGCCCCAGCCCCATGCCCAGGGCAGGCTGAGCCACCCATAATACCAATAAATAAATAATAAAAAATAAAAGAATCTGATTTTAATGGACTATTCTAAAAGTGTAACCATCGTTTCTGTAATGGAGAGAAAGGACTTTTTTTTTAATGGGCAGGACGTATTTATTGAGAGAAAGAAAGCTTCTGTCTGAAAAAGGCTCAGGAGGGGGCCCCCCAAATGGGTGGTCCCCAGGAAGCTGTCTCTTCCAGGGACTTTTATAGTGTAAAACCATGCGGTGGGGTGCATTGAGTCCTTCCTCTATTGCTTATGCTGATATCATCCTGTTCCCTTGCTTCAAAGGGTTTACCTGGTGATCCTGGTTACCCTGGTGAACCAGGAAGGGATGGTGAAAAGGTAAGCACTTTGATACTTTCAAGTATTTAGTTTTGGTGTACTTGATATCATTCTTTGCTCCTCCATGGTAGAGCAACAACTAAAATATCTTATAAGTTACTAGCTTTTTTACTTACAACATGCTTTTTTTGCACATCCTTTGGTTTTATTTCTTTTCATTTTATGCTCCCTCCCTCAAATTTTCTTCTATTACTCTATGTTAACATTCATGTAGTGCAAATATAGTAAACAGTGTTTAACATTTTCTTTTTCATTGTGATGACATCACCTTTGTTTGTGCATGTTTTGGGGAAACATCTTTTTTCCAGAAAGAAGATTCAGCACTGTATTAATGAAGTCCTCTTAATAGAGAGACTTGTAACTAGGAATTTAATATAGCTCTTTTAAACATTTATATTCTGTGTGCAATTATTGTGTTACTCTGTTGATAGTTGTTTCCCATTGCTTTTCTAAGATCATTTAGTTACCTATTTTAAAAGTGATTTTGAAAAAAAATGTATAAAACATAGTTATCTCATTTTTAGCACATCACACAATATCAACTCCTTCAAGCCCTCTGGTTTCTATTTGCTTTGTAGGAAAACTAAAATGAAAATCTTTGATTTTCAGGCAAGCACGGAACGATATTACAAACTTGAAGATACCCAGAGAGCATATATATTCATTGTGGTTTATTAAACTAGATCCAAGTTTTTGTTTGACATAAAATGTTTAGTTAAACACAGAGAGTCATAGAGGTTCTTTTTAAGGAATACAATGATTATAGAACAAAAAATTATTTCTAAGAAGAGGTATATAGATGAAAAGGTTTTATGATCAAGTCTAGAACCAGAGTAGATGTGTTAGAGAAATGTCTATACTTAGATCTTAGCCAGTTGATTAACAGGTGAAGATTGTGTTCTTCATGCTGTTATAGCTCCTATTAAGGATTGATTTTTCATCTGCCTTGTTTTTTGTTAGCTTCTAATTACAAATTCATAGAGGGAATCACAATTTATGAGCTTTTCCTGGTGATAAAACAATCGCTTATAAAATATCTATCACTACCAGAAATAATATTAGACTTATGCTTTTCATTAACTATTTTCTTTATCGAGTATTTACAGAAAAAATATAAATCCTAGAATTATAATATGTAACAACTGTAAGTCTGATCCTAAACTTGCTCCTTGTATATAAACCAGAGAATTTAATTTAATGTATTTATTCAAAAAATAAGCTACTAAGCATGAGTCAATATCACACATCATCCTAGGTCTAGCCCAGTACTGTTTCATTCCCTTATGTTATATTTCTTATTGGTATATTAGTGATTTCTAAAATCTTCAATGAAACTTTCAGTTATACACGTGAGAAAATCAATGTCTTCCTGTTACTTTTTACAAACATTTACAATTGTATTGAACAGGGCCAAAAAGGCGACATTGGGCCACCTGGGCCTCCTGGAGTGGTGAGTGATTTTTCTTTTTGAGTCTTTGTTTATCAATCTGAATGCTACATTATCATTTTTTTGCCTTAATTATGTATTCCCTACTTTTTTCTCACAGAACAAATGGTTCAGGTTCTTACCAAATTGCACTGCTTAGCAATATTTACACCTAAAAAGTTCATTAGTGTTGACTTTATAAAGACCTTCTATTGTTTACAATTGCACAGCAAAGATCCAAAATAATGACAGTGTATTATTTTGCATTGTGAATACCACATCTTTTCTCAAACAACCAGCAGGTGGTGCAAGTATAGTTTAGAAAGGTTTAATTAGAAAGAAAGGAAGAGAAAGAAAAAAGAAAAGAAAAGAAAAGAAAGGAAAGGAAAGAAAGGAAAGGAAAAGAAAAGAAAATGAGACACCTGGAGAGGAGTGGTCTGATCCTCCCAGAGCACAGGAGAAAGAGATTGGTTAGACTTAGTCTAAATAGATTTTCTCAATTGGTAATTATCTAACTCATATTTATTACTTTCTTGAGTGCATGCTTTCTAGGAATTCAATTAATAAATATAGGAAAATGTTTTATGATAGAATAATTCAGGGATATACAGAATTTTTTTTTATCATGTCTGCATTCTGCATGAAATTTAATTTAATATACTGCCCATCTCATTAAAAGTAAAATGTCATTCTGGGGCTTGACATTGTTTTGTTCTTGAATTTAAATTTGGTAAGATTCTAGACTTTAGACTGTGCCTTGAAGCCATAGCAAATGGGTGCCACAAAAATGAACCTGTGTGTCCAGATATTCTAGTACCATTAGTTGTTTTGTCACTTATTAACATTTAGAACTATACTAAAGGTAATAAGAATATACCTACAATTTTATATAATTCTTATTCTCTTTTATTTCAAAATCAGAATTCAGTTCTTGAGAATATTACATCTTTAGAAAATGAGACAACAAAATTTTGATGAGTATTAGAATAAATAGAAATATTGAAAGTTAAGTCCTCTTCAGAAATTTGCAGTCACTTTTCAACTGTTCTCTCAATTCTGGGTCACACAATTTTTATTTTCTGTATGTGTTAATATTTTTACCTCCAAAAGAATTAAAATGAAATATAGTTTTTGGAATATGTTGATTTTTTCATCAGCTTGATAATTTATTAAATCTGAAGTTTATTTACTTTTATAGGTCTATGGGATTAATTAATTAATTTATTTATTTATTTACTTACTTACTTACTTATTAGTTGGGTTTGTTTCTCTTTCTTTCTTTCTTTTTTTTTTTTTCAAGTCCAGGGCTCAAACTCACAACTTTGCACTTGCCAGGCAGGCACTTGTGCCACAGAGCTATCTCCCCAGCCACAATTTTATTTATTTTTATTTGTTTTATTTTTTTCTATACAGGGGATTAAACATGGGACTTTACACATGCCAGCCAGTTACTTAGGCTGCTGTAGTGTCTCCCCAGGTTGAGATTAATTTTAAATAATTGGGGCCAGGGAGATAGCTCTGTGGCACAAGTGCCTGCCTGGCAAGTGCAAGGTCGTGAGTTTGAACCCTGGTTCCACCAAAAAAAAAATAAAAATTTAAATAATTTATCTCATATACAATTTTTTGCAATTAACTTAACTCTTGAGTTCTAAGAAGACATAGGCAGGGCCAGGGAAATATTTCAGTGATATAAGCACCTGCTTGGCTAGTGCAAGGTCCAGATTTCGATCTCCAGTACAAAAATAAAAAAAGACATACAGAAAGCATATGGTAAGTAGATTAGGTCTAAGAAGTACAATTTTTGTGTAAAAGACAAATTTTGTAAAAAAAAAAAATTGACTTAACATGGCAAAAAACTGAGAGAAACCTTTGCAGATATTTGGAATGGCATATGCAGAGATAGAGAGAAGCATGTGTAAATTGCATGAAATGGTTCTACCATAAATAGTTCACTTTGGTAAAAATTTATTGCAAGAAATAATAAGAGATTATGTTGAGAAGAATTGGAAATGAAAGGACCTGAAAAAATTCAGCATTTTAAATATCATGAGATGTAGTAAGAAATACTAAACAATGTGGAGGGCTTAAGCAAAGTATTTAACTCAGAAAAGTTGGATTTCAAGGTATATCTGAGAGGCATATTTGGGTTTAAAGGAACAAATTTCAGATTATAGGTAGAGTTTGCACCCTGACTAACTGATATATACTGATATCTGTGAACTAAGCCAATACATCATGTATAGCAATGTTTAGGACTAAAACCATGCTTCTAATGTCATATCGATTATTGCTATACTCTCTCAAGTAAATGTTTGATTAAAAATAAAAAAAGAAAAAAGGATAATGGAATATGAGACAAAAGAAAAAATACCATGGAAATATAACACTACAATTTTGTAGATGATTAAGTTCAAAAATAACTGTGTAACAATGTGTACTTGTTCTTTTTATATTCTATGAGGGTTTTAAAGTTTATAATATCAACAACTGATGGAAAACACCTGTTTCATGTTATGTCTGGGTGTTTGAAATTTAGAAAGATAACGATGTTAAGCTGAAGTGCCTAAGTTTTAGGGAATAATATCATTAAGATGTTAAGAGTTGGGCTGGGGGGAGCTGGGGAGATGGCTCCGAGGCACAAATGCCTGCTGGGCAAGTGCAAGGTTGTGAGTTTGAACCCAGGTCCCACAAAAAAAAAAAAAAAAAAAAAAAAAGAATTGGGCTGGGGAAACAGCTCGTAGAGTAAGGGCCTGAGTTCAACCCCGGTTCTGTAACAGCAGCAACAACAAAAAAAGATGTTAAGAGTTAACAATTTGTCATTACAATACAAAAAATACATAAATAAAGTATATCAAGTTTTTTTAAAAAAGTACATCTGGTAGTGCAAGCAAATTGGGAGTAGTAGCTGCGGCAAATGTAACAAAAAAGGAAAGTTGGAAGGACATTTTTGCTAAAATAATTGTCATGTTTTAGATTATTGGAATAGGGCTAGGGAGATAACTCCCTGGCACAAGTGCTTGCCTGCCAAGTGCAAGGTCATGAGTTTGAACCCTGGTCCCATAAAAAAATAAATAATAAGGTAGATTATTGGAATGAATTGAATGTCTTCTAAGAAGAAATCAGAAAAAAAATACTACCAACTTTGTAAGCCTGGAGCTAGGGAAGGTGATAATATTGTTACTAGTATGAATCATTTACTAAATTATTTGGAGTATAAAAGTGGTAAGGAATGTAATTTAATCTGTGTCACAGTCTTTGATTTTATATCTGAATACTTGTGAAAATGGGACCTTCTAGTCATATGTATCTCCTATAATAAGTTCTAGGAGAACAAGGGTCTTCCTTTTTGAGTTTCTTTATTTTCTTCATTCATGATAAAGGTAATTCCTCGACCTGGGATAGGTGTTATTGTAGGAGAAAAAGGAAATATCGGATTACCTGGCTTACCTGGACAGAAAGGAGAGCGAGGAGTTCCTGGAATACAGGGTCCACCTGGCCTTCCTGGTCTTCCAGGTAAAAGACTGAATTTATTTTGTGCTTAGAGTATAAATAATAATCTATGTATATATATTTTCATGCTAGTTCCAGGATGAGAATGACAGTAAATGACAGAATTACTTTTTGATTGCAGATTTTTTCCAGATTGTATTATATCCCTTTTCACCAGATTTCTTATTTTTGTTTTTTGAAAAACTCCCATAGGGCCCGGCAGGATGGCTCAGAGGTGTAAAGCGCCTGCTTAGGAAAGTTTAAGCGGCTGCAGAGACCATGGTTCGATCCCCGGCACCACATGCTGTGCCAGCCCTGCCCTCAGGGCAGTCTGAGCCAGCCATAAAAATAACCAAACAAACAAAAGTTCTGAAACAAGAAAAAAATGAAAGAAAAAAAGAAAAACTCCCATATACACAGTGTCCGTTCATTCTAAGAATATCATTTCTAAATTTTTTGTAATTTAAAACACTTGAAAGGGATACCTCAAAAATATCTTCACATATTAATGATGTGCTCACAGGTAATTCACAATTGGAGGTAAAACAATTCTTTTCATTTCTAAACAATGCAAAATAGTGATTTGAAAAACAGCATTGGAAACAATAAATTTCACTAAACAAAGTAATACGAACTCAACCATTGTTGCTATGTTACATGATTCTATGTTCATGTCAATAGTTAAGATTAATGATATGAAAGTGTAAGATTCATTTAAGGTAAATCACAGAACAAAATAATAAACAAGTTACAAGAAAAAAACTAATAAATTATACCAAGTAATGATTTGCTCCAGTACATGGATCGTTGCACTTTTCATGTCATTAAGGAAGAGAATGCTAATGCCTGCTTTTTCATGATTTCCTATATTTAAAAAAAATTCTCCCGCCTGGTGTGGTGGCACACGCCTGTAATCCCAGTACTTGGGAGGCTGAGGCAGGTGGATCAGTGAGAGTTCGAGACTAACTTGGGCTACAAAAGTGAGCTCAAGGTCAGCATGAAGTGAATAGCGAGACCCTGTCTCAAAAAAAAAAAAAAAAAAAAAAAAAAAAAAAAAAAAAAAAAAAAGAAGTCTCAATGTCCACTTAGAATTCTAGAAACATCTAACTAGAAATCTCCATGGTGATTTTGCTGTGCAGTAACATCATAGAACTCAATGCACAATTTTATAGCATCCCTTTTGAGGCTGCATATTATAGTGTAATATTTCTAATATTACTAAAAATTAAGGACTGCTTTCATCTAGCATGTTTCATAGATGAACTCTCGAACTCTCTGAAATGGACTTTTATTTGGAATGCATGTAAAATTTATGAAAGCATCTGTTACAGTTGCTTACATACATATGTACTCAATAAATTATGGTTCTTTTCCCTGCAAAGTTACATGGCAAATAAAATGTTAGATGATGAGGGGCCCGGCGGGATGGCTCAGTGGTCTAACGCGCCTGCTTGGGAAAACTTGGGTGGCTTCTGGGACTGCGGTTGGATCCCCGGCACCACATGCTCCGCCAGCCCTGCCCTCGGGGTGGGCTGAGCCGGCCATTAAAATGAGTGAATAAACAAACAAAGGTTCTGAAACAAGAAAAAATAAAATAAATAAAAGTTTAAAAAAATGTTAGATGATGAGATAAGTGCCACTCCGTAATCCTTCAGAAAAAGACAATGATAGTGTGATATTTATTATCTAAATATGCATTTTGAATTTCTTATTTCAAAATAGTGGATCAGATATACGCTAGAAAATTGAAATAAGGTAGGGCTAGGGAAATAGCTCAGTAGACTAAGTGCTTGCCAGGAAGCAGAGTCCTGAGTCCAATCGCCAGTACTGCAAAAGAAAAAAAAATTGATTTTTAATTTTTTTTGCAGAACCTTTGTTTGTTTATTCACTCATTTTTTATGGCCGGCTCAGCCCACCCTGAGGGCAAGGCTAGCGCAGCATGTGGTGCTGGGGATTGAACCGTGGTCACGTGAAGTCGCCCAAGCTTTCCCAAGCAGGCGCCTTAGACCACTGAGCCATCCTGCCAGGCCCCCCCCAAAAAAATTGAAATAAGGAATTCTTCCAGTATATCATAAAATACTTAAGGATTTGAGAAATATGAAAGAAAAATGGAGGTATAAAACTAAACATACAAGCTTCTGAATACATCATGATGAAATTTGAAGAACAAAAAGGACAAGAAGCAATATTTAAAAACAAATAAGGGCTGGGAAAAAGTCAAACACCAATTGAAAGACACTCAGATTATATATATTGCACAATACATATATCTAAAGCGAATAAAGACAAAAAAATGAAAATAAAAGCAAGAGGTATATGCAAACGTGATATAAACAAAGCTGGCTTAGCAATTGTAATATTGTATGAAATAGCACTTAATGAAAGTACACTAGACACAAGTATTTCAAGTGGATAAATAAACTATGCCAAAAAACAAAGAAAATAAATAAATAAGTAAATAAAATAAATTATGCCAAGTGATATAAATTTCATGAAATCTATGCATCTGGCAAATGCCGTTAAATATACAAAGTAAAAACTGATAGACCATATGAGGTAAATTGACAACTACATACCATATTAAGCAGGTGAAAAATAAGAGCACAAATAATTTGACCAATAAAATCAAGCTATCTGTAAGGGAGATAGAAACTGTTAGAAATGAAATATATACATTCTTCTAAAAAACTGGTGCAGTTAGAAAAATATAATACATATGTTACTCTCTGTTGCTACAATGAAAGTAATTGAAAATGACTATGAGAAAGCCATACATCTTTATATTTGTATGCTTAAGAGTCACAGACTGGAAATAATTAGAAATGAGAAACTGCTACATATTAAGCAAGAGTGAAAACGCTTCATATAAAATCTTACTCAGTATACCTAAAGTGGCACCCTTAATTTATTACAAAACTAAAAATACTGAAAATAAATGAGGAACTTGGGGGGATAGCTAAGTGATAACTTAGTGTACACAAGGCCTTGGGTTCTATCCTAGAACCTGAAAAAAAGTAAATAAGCTAATTGTAATACACACACACACACACACACACACAGGCACACATGCACACACGCATGCACACACACTGAAACAAGTCCAAAAATGTACAAGGGAAAACTTGATGAAGAGATATAATGAAAAACAAAGTAAAATAATGTTTAATCAACAAAATGAAAATGCTACTGAGAAGACTTTGAAATGAGTAAAATTTGACAAACATAAGATGAACACAAGAGAAGGTCAGACAAGGTAGTATATTCCTGCAGTCTGAGCTACTCAATAGATGGAAGATCATAAGTTTGAAGCCAAGTTGGAAAGAGAGATTGAAAGAGAGAGAGAGAGAGAGAGAGAGAGACAGAGACAGAGACAGAGACAGAGACAGAGACAGACACACATACAGAAGAATTTTAGGAAAGTAAAAGGGGTATTAACATTAATAAAACTTAAATTATAAGAAAAATATAACTATATTAACATTTGAAATTATAGATAAAATATACATTCCTCATAAACATAAATTATTAAAA
>PVJA010055586.1:0-11116 GCA_004027025.1 Myocastor coypus | reverse complement strand
CCCCCTGGGAGGCCCTGGGGACATTGCCCACCAGGGGCTGCCAGGAAGCATCCACAACTGGACCTATTCTCCCTCAATCCAGCTGTGCACACACTGAGCAAAAGCAGCCAGGAGAAGCAGGAGCTTGCACATTCCATACTGGTGACTGACTGCAGCCTGGGTCCCCAGCAGCCGGCACCTCCAGGAAGCATCAGGAACCTCAAGTTGAGAAGTGCCCCTGCAGCTGCATCCAGTAGAGCAACCGAGGGGATCACAGTCTGAACCCCCACAGGAGAGCTTGCTACTGTGGGGAAGAGGTTCCAGATAAACTTAGTGGGTATGGAAGAATCTTCAAAAATAATGTGATCCTGCAGAATGCAGGGAGGCAAACCTACTTTGTTTCCTTCCTTCCTTCCTTCCTTCCTTCCTTCCTTCTGTTCTCTCCCTCCTTGCTTCCCTCCTTCCCTCCAGTAGTGGACTGACAACTGGTGGTCAACTTGCAACACCAGCTAAACTGAACCAGCATTGGGGCCAACGAAATGACTCAGTGGTCTAAAGCGCCTGCTTAGGAAAGCCTGGGCAACCTCAGGGACTGTGGTTTGATCCCCAGCACTACATGCTATACCAGCCCCACCCCCAGGGCAGGCTGAGCCCCCCATAATATATATTAAAAAAAAAAAACTGAACTGGGGCCAAGGAAATAGCTCTGTGGCACAAGTGCCTGCCTGGCAAGTGTAAGGTCCTGAGTCTGATCTCCAGTCCACCAAAAAACAAACAAACAAAAATAAACTGAACCAGCATTGTTCTGGGTGTGGGACACCCACCAGAGGATTGTTGCCAGGGGCATAAGAGGCATAACTGGAGAGGAAGAAGAGAGGCCATTGGAATCTGCTGGTTCTCCTGGGCTGTTCTGCCAGGGGCCTTCCTCATGCAGGCTTTCTAGAACTTGGCTGTTCTCATTGAAGAGGAGCTCCAGGACCTCATCGTCGCTGAGGATGGCTGCGGTACATTTACTGGAGCTGTGCTCCTCCCTACTTCCTGGCTCCAGTGTAGACCACTCAGCCTTCTAGCACTGATCCTTCATCAGCCTGGTGCAGATTTTCTGATCCCTGAGACAGGCCTGCATGAGACACTGTCATGGACTCTGGGTCTTCAGCTGGACTCACATGGGACATCGCTGTGCGATCCAGGCCCTCTGCTGGATTCTTTGGTCTTTAGTGTGTGGACAGCTTTCCTGCACTCTTTGTGTATGATTCTTTGGGTGGTCCATTATAAATTAAACTTCTAAAATGCATCCTGTATTGTGTTGTTCCCTTGCAAAACCCCAAAACAGGACACTTCTCTCCTTCCTCTCTCCTTTCCCTCCCTCCTTCCTGCCCCTCCGCACTTTGCTTAGTTTTGGTTTTTGACAAAGTTTCACTTTAGCGCAGGCTGGCCTCCCAGTCCTGGATTCCAGAGGAGGTGGCTTTCAGGGGACACCTAGGCCTGTATGGTCCCCTCCGGCTGGGCCTGAGTCCCTGCCCCACCCTCTCAGGTGCACCTAAGCGTGTTCCTCTGCCGACCCAGAGTTCCACACAGCAGCACAGAGCTCTGACCCTGGGCAGCAAAAAAGACCAGAACAAGCCCACTTACTTACTTTTATGGGAGGAAGGATTAAACTCAGGGCCTTCATGCTGAGCTACATCCCCAGCTTTTTTTTTTTTTTTTTTAATTTAATTTAATTTAATTTTTTTTTCTTGTTTCAGAACTTTTGTTTGTTTGTTTGTTTATTTTTATGGCCAGCTCAGCTTGCCCTGAGGGCAGGGCTGGCGCAGCATGTGGTGCCAGGGATTGAACCTCAGTCCCTGCAGCTGCCTAAGCTTTCCTAAGCAGGCGCTTTAGACCACTGAGCCATCCTGTCAGGCCCTCCAGCTCTTTTTATTTTGAACCAGGATCTTGATAAACCGATAAACTGCCCAGGATGGGCTCACAATCCTCCTCCTTCAGGGGCTGGGGAGATTAGCTCCATGGCACAAGTGCCTTCCTGGCAAGTGCAAAGTCGTGAGTTTGAACCCTGGTCCTGAAAAAAGAAATACAACAATACTCCTGCCTCAGCCTCCCAGGCCAGGATGAGCCTAGTTTCTAAAACATGCTTCCATGAAAACTGTTTCAGGGGCTGGGGAGATAGCTCAGTGGAGTAAGTGCTTGCCTGGCAAAGGCAAGGTTCAGGTACCAAAAAAGAAAGAAAGAAAGAAAGAAAGAAAGAAAGAAAGAAAGAAAGAAAGAAAGAAAGAAAGAAAGAAAGAAAGAAAGAAAGAAAACTGTTGCAGCTCATTTTGGTTGTGTACATGTGGTCCTAGGGATTGAACCCAGGCCCTTCGCACTAAACTACATTCCTGGCCTTTGTTTTTGTTGCTATTTTATTTATTTATTTAGAGACAAGGTCTAACTATGCAGTTCGGTCTAGCTTTGTACTCACTTTTGTAAAACCCCCCTCTCCCCCATGCTGGTCTCAAACTCCCAGTAATCCTCCTGGCTCAACCTCCTGAGTGCTGGGATTACAGGTATGTGCCACCACATCCAGTTCCAGGGCCCAGCATGCCCAAGTATCAGTAGAAAGACCACACAGCATGTAGGGCCAGGAACTGAACTCAGATCCTTGTGCTTGCCAGGCACATGCTTATTTCTCTGAGTTATCTCTCCAGCCTGTTACTGTTACTTTTACACAGGGTTTGTGTGAGCCTCTCATGTGCCCTGACTGAGCTCCAACTTACAATCCTCCTGCCTCAGCCTGCCAGAGCACTGGGATTATGGGCATGCACCACTTGATAGCCATTTTTTCTCTTAATAACTAAATGAAATCACAGTGGGCTTGGCACAGTGAACCATGCCTGCACTTAAGATGCCCTCACATGGCACATCTGCCTTGGTGCCCTCTGAGATTTTGCTACAGCTTCCACAACAGCTCAAGGGCCACTCCAGGGGTTCAGCTGGCAGAGAACCTTGCAGAATGGTGACAGATGTGTTGTACCTCACTCCCCCTGCTCGAGGCACCTGCCCCTCCGGCCTTTTTCCCCTCTTTTCACCAGAATTTACCAAGCTCTGGTAAGTCAGCACTTTTGAATATCTAAGTTTGTGGTGTCTGGGATTTATTTTCTTTGTTCAAGGCCAGCAGGTTCCCTTAAATCTCTAGTTCTATTTAGTTTAACACTGACACAAGCTGGGGCCCAGCGGCGGGATGGCTCAGTGGTCTAAAGCGCCTGCTTGGGAACGCTTGGGCAGCTTCAGGGACCGCAGTTCGATCCCCGGCACCACATGCTGCGCCAGCCCTGCCCTCTGGGAGGGCTGAACTGGCCATAGAAATGAGTGAATAAACAAACAAAGGTTCTGAAACAAGAAAAAAAAATTCTTAAAAAACGCTGACACAAGCTTATCAACATGAACACTTGGGCTTGTTGACTGAATGAATGGCTGAGTTAGCAACTTCCTATCTGGTTAATTATAAAAACCATCTCACCCTCTTGGAAAGTCTCTTTCTTTCTTTTTTTGTGCAAGGTCTCACTATACAGCCCAGATTGGTAGTGATCCTGACTTCTGATTTCTGCCTCCCTAGTGCTGGGATTACAGGCACGCGCCACCATGCCCAGACTCCATCACTGGCTCAGCGCGCCCAAGGGCAGAGCCAGTGTGGCATGTAGTGCCAGGGACCAAACCCTGGCCCCTGCACCTACCTAAGTAAGTGCTTAGTCCTCTGAGCTATACCACCGGCCCTAGTGCTTCCTTTCTTAATGACCAAGAAACTACATTCATTTCATTTCACAAATTTTAACGACTGAGTACTTCTATATCATGCCACAGCCACAATCTGTCCCCTGCAGGGTTTTGTCCTCACTTGATTTTTTGAGAGTCTTCCTAGGTTGTTCAAGCTGGCTTTGAACTTACTACATAGCCCAGGCTGGCCTACTCACAAGCAATGGTCCTGCCTCAACTTCCTGAGTGCTGGGATCACAGGTGTCAGCCGCCATACCTGCCTCCCCTAGAGGTTGAAACTCAAAACACATAAAATATGCTCCTTTCAAAAATATGCTCCAGGGCCCGGTGGGATGGCTCAGTGGTCTAAAGCACCTGCTTGGGAAAGCTTGCGCAGCTTCAGGGACTGCAGTTCGATCCCCGGCACCACATGTTGCGCCAGCCCTGCCCTCTGTGTGGGCTGAGCCGGCCATAAAAAATGAGTGAATAAACTAATAAAGGTTCTGAAACAAGAAAAAAAATAAATAAATAAAATTTAAAAAAAAAATGCTCCAGGGGGCCCCGCGGGATGGCTCAGTGGTCTAAAGCCCCTGCTTGGGGAAGCTTGGGCGGCTTCAGGGACCGCAGTTCGATCCCCGGCACCACATGCTGCGCCAGCCCTGCCCTCGGGGCGGGCTGAGCCGGCCATAAAAATGAGTGAATAAAGAAGCAAAAGTTCTGAAACAAAAAAAAAAAAAAAAAAAATGCTCCACTATATTTGTTTTTCCAAGAACCCTATGCCCCTGGCTGAGCTGTGTGTGACTCAGGAATCTAGCTATGAAGCTAGGGCAGACATTTCTGCTGGGACTACTAAGGATGGTTTAATTAAAGAATTTTTGCATCTTGCCAACGGAGCACTGCTCCTTAAGTACTGTGTGGCATTTATTTAAAATATCCCGGAGGCAATTAAGTCCTTGATTAACAAGGAAACCTCTTTCCTTAACTCCATTCTAAATTAGCATAGGAGCCTTTCTCATTGCCCAGCTGCAGCACAGGCCTCTGATGGGCCTTTGGGCCTCCCACACACGGGGCTGCCAGCATGGCTGGGCACACGTAGGGGACGATGTCTTCCTGCAAGACCACTGTTCTGGGTGAGGGGTGCAATTCCTACCATGAGGGCCTAGTGTTTAGCTCATTTTGCTTGTTGTTGTTTTGTATGTAGTGGTTCAGGCTGGCCTTGAAGTCATTCCAAGTTTCCTGCCTCAGCCTCCTGAGTGCTGGGATTACTGTTGTGAATCCTTATGCTCAGCCTGGACATAACAGCTGTTTCCACACAGACAAGTGGAAACACTGGACAAAGGGCTTCAAGCATGTACCAGTGTCTGCTGGGCAGGCACACGAGCGTGTGTGCGCGTGCACACACATACACCCACGCCCACACCCCTGGACTCATTACTAGGAATACATCCCTACCAGCAAGGACCCTCTCTCCACCCATCCACTCACTTCACGCCTGAGGAGTTAGGCAAGCCACAAGGAATCCTGGCTTCTCTGGAAACTTTGAATCCACTGAGATGAGATTTCAAGATTGTCTATACAAAGGGGAAAGGGCTGGGAAAATGAGGAGAGACTTGAATCCAAGGTGGGGGAAGTCGAGGCCAGTGAGGTGGGAAGCAGAGTCAGAGCTTGGGTGGGAGGGCCAGCAGGGGCTTGGGACTCATTTTCAGTGGTGACACAGAGGCTAGCCTTGCAGCATATGGTGGGAGCTTGTGAGAAAGGTGGGCAGTCAATCAGTTTTGCCTCTGTTCAGTACTGGGGCATGATTCGGGCATGCTGGGAAAGTGCCCTCCAGCCTTTAACACTGTGCATCAGGACAGAGTCTCACTAAATTACCAGGCTGGCTTCAAACTTCTGATCCTCCTGCCTCGGCCTCTGCATAGCTAGGGTAACAGAGAGTGATGCTGAGCTCTGCGGATCTGATTTCCTGAGCATGATGGGTCCTTCCCTGGGTAATACCAGGGTCCCCTCAGCTCAGCTGCTGCTGTGGGACTCCCAGGACAGAAGCTCAGCCTTTAGCCATAGTCACACCCAATAGGCTTGCACTTCCAAAACCCCAAACAGGTGCTGCTTATAGTTTGCTCCCTGATAAAATCTACTTATGCTTTTCAAATTATCTTAGAAAGGGCCCGGCGGGATGGCTCAGTGGTCTAAAGCGCCTGCTTGGGAAAGCTTGGGTGGCTTCAGGGACCGCAGTTCAATCCCCAGGACCACATGCTGCGCCAGCCCTGACCTTGGGGCAGGCTGAGCCGGCCATAAAAATGAGTGAATAAACAAAGGTTCTGAAACAAGAAAAAAAATAAATAAAATAAAAAATTCAAAACAAAATTATCTTAGAAATGCAGGGACCCAGAGAGATAGTGCAGAGCATAGCCTGGCAAGTACAAGGACCTGAGTTCAATCCCTGGCCCCACATGCCGGGTGCACCATCTCAGCCCTGGATGGGAGCCTACCATGCTGGAAAATAAATTTAAAAAGAAAAGAAATAGGGGCCCAGCAGGATGATTCAGTGGTCTAAAGCACCTGCTTAGGAAAGCTTAGGCAGCTGCAGGGACTGCGGTTCAATCCCCAGCACCACATGCAGTGATGAGGGCAGGGCTTAGCTGGCCATAAAAATAAACAAACAAACAAAAGTTCTGAAACAAGAAAAAAATAAAATAAAATTAAAAGTTCTTTAAAAAAAAAAAAAAAAAAGAAAAGAAATACATAGTAATTCTATTTCAAATTGGTAAGAACTTCCCTTTCAGAAGACCATTCCTTTAAAATTAGAATTAAGGGTCAGTGAGATAGTGCAGTGGTCTAAAGCACTGAACTTAGGCAAGTGACCGTGGTTCAAAACCCGGCACCACATGCCACACCAATCCTGCCACCCAGGGCAGGCTGAGCCGACCACACACACACACACAGAGTAAGTAAATTAATTAATTAATTAAAATTGAAAAATAAATAAAATTACAATTGGATTGAAAAGATATATATTAAACTATGGTTTCTATTAGCTGAAGCTATGGGAAGCATTACTTAGGTGCCTACAGCTTCCTAGACTATACTTTAAAATAAAGCACACCTGGAGTCATGTTACATCAAGTAAGCCAATTCTCGTGGTAGATCATTTTCTTTATGCTGTCCCTCCCCCAACATTTCAGTCATTTCAACAATCCTATGAAATAAGTACTATTACTGTTGCCTATTTTATATATGGAAATACATGCATATTTTATTTTAATTTGAGTTTTCTTTTCTTTTTACTTTTTTTTTTTTTTTTTTGTGGGATTGAACTCAGGCCCTTGCATTTGCCAGGCAAGCACTTATTCTAGTGAGCTATCTCCCCAACTCCTATAACCTGAGTTTTTGAACAGCCAGCTGCTGATATTATATCACATTTTACAACTGATACAAGTTTTCTAAGGATATTGCACAAGCTAAAATATGCTAATTTAATTGACATTGACCAGAAAAACCATTTATAAAAACAGATGGGCTCGGAAGTGCTCATCTGTAATCTCGGCTACTCAGGAGGTTGAAGTAGGACAGCAAGCTTACAGCCATGCTGGGTAATTTAGGGAGATTCTGTCTCAAAATGAAATGTTTAAAAGGGCTAGGGGGCCAAAGAGATAGCTCTGCTGTCTAAGTGCCTGCCTGGCAAGTGCTAGGACCCAGGTTCTATCTCTGGTACTGCATACCATGCTGGCTCCGCGCAAAGCTGGCCATCGAAACAGGCCTGTGGTGCACACCTGTAATCCAAGCGCTGGAAAGGCTGAGCTAGGAGGATCACTGTGAGTGTGAGCTGCATAGCAAGACCCTGTACCAAACAAATAAAGGTTTTTAAAAGTAAAAAGTAAAAGGACTAGGGATATACCTTAATAGTAGAGCACTTGTTTAAGTGACCTACAATGAGTCTCCAGGGAGAAAGAGAGAAAGAAAGAGAGAGAGAGAGAGAGAGAGAAGCAGACAGACAGAGATGCAAATAAAATATTAATACTGAGAATGCTTTATCTTCCTCCTGAAATTGTCTCTATTTGTGATATGTGGAACAGGTCCTTCAGAAAACTGAAAGGGGCAGGGAGTAAATAGCTCAGCCTTTGTGAGTACAGAGAAAATGAAAAGATTACCTAGTACCTAAATAGCAAGACAGAGTGCAAAGTTCTATGGATTTTTAAATGAAATTCAGCATAAAATTGAGTGCCCCGATATAGCTCAGAGGCACAGCCTCTGCCTGGAAAGTGCAAGGTTGTGAATTCAATTATCAGTACATGAGAAGTCTCATTCTATACGTGAGAAGAACTAAATCATTTTGGAAGAAAGCATTAATCTGAACCTCAGATAAGCAAAATTCTATCATCAAATCACTCATCTCGAAAGTCATCTTTGGGGGATGGGAGAGGGGAAGCAGAAAGTTGAGACAAGGTCTTGCTGTATAGCCCAGGCTGGCCTTGAACATGTGGCATTCCTCCTGTCTCAGCTTCTTGTTCTACCACAGGCAGCCAGGGTAAACCATTCTTAGGTGGACACTACAAAGATTGGTGACAAGTGGACTTATTTTGTGGGTACTATGTCTTCCTGCTTAGCTGCAGACCAGTGTGTACACCCTGGAACCCCAGCAGCTCACAGAAGGAGGACCAAGTCCCAGGGAAGCCCCTGGGATTCCATGATCACAGCAGGATGGACAGGACTCAGGGTCCAGGGTCTTTAATAGTTCAGATGTCTCGGCACATACTTTCTCATTAGCTTGGGAGGCCTCAGGTCACTGCCACACCATGAGTTCCTGCAGCTGTCCCAAGGAAAGTGATTTTGTGAGCCACAATGCCAATGTCATAGTCTCATCTTTTCCAGGCACGATGGTACACACCTGTAATCCCAGCACTTGGGAGGCTGAGGCAGGAGTATCACCATATATTTGATGCCAGCTTGGGCTACACAGTGAATTCAAGACCCACTGAACTACACCGTGAGACCCTGTCTCAAAAAACTGAAAAAGCAAAAAAATCTCTACTCTTCTCACTTTTTTTAAAAACATAATTTCATCTTTAAAAAAATTCATTTATGTTATGGCTGGCTCAGACTGCCCTGGGGGTGTGGCTGGTGCAGCACGTGGTACTGGGGATTGAACCGCAGTCCCTGTGGTTGCCTAAGCTTGCCTAAACAGGCACTTTAGATCTCTGAGGTATCTCGCCAGCCCTCTTCTTGCTCTTATTCCTCCCATCCAGATTGCCAATCAATTTCCTTTGAGGGGCAAGTATAGCAGATCAGTGTTGCACTGCAAAGTACAGCAAGGATTTCATCCTTTTAAAATACAAAACTCAGGAGCCGGGGAGATAGCTCAGTGGCATAAGCACCTGCCTGGCAAGTGCAAAGTTTTAAGTTTGATCCCCAGTACATACATACATATATACATACATACATACATACATACCCCAGAAACTCAGCCTTTTATAGTCACCCTTCTTTGTGATCACAGGAGAGGGGAGGGGAGAGATAAACAGGGAGGCAATTACACACAAAATTCAGACAGTATTTGGCTACCAAAATGCAGAGCAGGGGAGCAGGTTGGAAGAAATAATCAGAAATCTCCCAAACAGGGAACACACCTGTAATCCCAGCACTGGGTAGGCTAAAAACAGGAGGATCACTATGAGTACAAGCTGCCTAGTGAGATCCAGTACCAAATACATAGAAAGAAAGAAAGAAAGAAAGGGAATTTCCCAGAGGAGGGTGAGTTCTTTCAACAGATTCAGGGTCATAGAGTTTCACAGTTACTCAGATGAAACAAGAAAAGGTTTCAACCTCTTTGCCTCATTCTCTTTGGGCTTGAACAAAATAAAAGTCAGGCACAGTACAAACATCCATTATAATTTTTCTTCTTCCTTTTAAGATGGGGAGGCAGGGGCTGGGAAAATAGCTCAGTAAAATAAATGCTTGTCTGGCAAGTACAAGGGCCTGAGTGGGCCTGAGTTCAATCCCTGGTCCCGAAAAAAAAAAAAAAAAAAAGATGGGAAGGCAACATTTGGTGTAAGACGGGGTTTCGTTCACACCAGTAGTCACCGCCAGGAAGCAAAGCACACACCCCAGGAAGGCCCCCAGGCAAGGCTGCCCTGCCTCACTTCCGGCTTCGGCAGGACCCAAAGACTAGTTGCTCAGGGGAGTGGAGAAGCGCATGCCGCAACTGTACACATGTCCAAAGAGGCTGGGTTTTTCGCAGGAAGAAACCATAGTTTCCAAATTAGTCCACCTTATAGTTGAGAGGCTCAGTGCCCATTTATTTAAGTGCAAAATGAGCTGGTGCTCCGTGACTACCAAAGCCTTCAGGAAGTGGTCACACACATTACCTCATGCACTAGAAGTGCACCAGATAAAAAGCAGGGTTTAAAACAGGCGGCGGCAGCGGCAGACGAGGGCGAGGATGAGGACGAGGAAGACGAGGAGGACGAGGAGCACGAGGAGGACGAGGAGGGACTAGGAGGATGAGGACGAGGAGGACAAGGAGAGACGAGAAGGATGAGGAGGACGAGGGCGAGGAGGATGAGGAGGAGGAAGAGGAGGACGAGGAGGACGAGGATGAGGAGGAGGAAGAGGAGGACGAGGAGGACGAGGACGAGGAGGATGAGGAGGACGAGGACGTTTCGGCAGCCATGTTGACTATGAAGTGTAAATAGTTTTCAAGGTCTAAATTATAATGGGTTCCATCTGCCCTTCATCGCCGTCTCTCTATAGGGCCAACTCTGGAGGAGTGTGTTCACTGCCTTGGTGCAGTCCATTTCAGTGTAATTATAATTTCTTGAACATTTTCATAGTACATAATTAAAACTGCAGGATCTGTTTACTTGCTGGTCATTTTGTTTGAAAGAGTATCTCACTATGTAGCCTCTAACTCCTGCCTCAGCCTGGAGAGTGGCCATTACAGGCAGGTACCATCATGCTCAGCTGAGCTCACGCATTCTTAAAAACTAATATAAATCCCTGATCCCAATGATAAGACAAGTCAAGAAGTAATAGCTGAGGGAGAAACAGAAACAATGGCTCCCAAGGGCTGAAAGTTGTAATTTTAGAAAGTTGTCTTGAAGCAATCCCTGAGCCCCTTTTCTACCTGGTATATAACAAACACTAATAATTATGTAGTGAATAAAGACATGGGGGGGGGATTGCTAAGTGGTCTAAAACGCCTGCTTAGGAAAGCTTGGGCGGCTGCAGGGACCAAGGCTCGATCCCTGGCACCACATGCTGCGCCAGCCCTGCCCTTGGGGCAGGCTGAGCCAGCCATAAAAATGAGTGAATAAACAAACAAAGGTTCTCGACCGCTGGGAGCTGAGCCTGCGCACCCGCCGCGGGTAAGCCCCTGCGCCCCTCTGCCCCGCCTCTGCGTTCCCGCGACTAA
>PVJA010055585.1:0-11126 GCA_004027025.1 Myocastor coypus | reverse complement strand
TTTTTTGTCTTTTTGAGACAGGGTCTCGCTGTGCAGTTCAGGCTGGCCTTGAGCTCACTTTTGTAGCACAGGCTGGTCTCGAACTCACACTGATCCTCCTGCCTCAGCCTCCCTAGTGCTGGAATTACAAGCGTGCACCACCGCGCCCGGCCCTGTTTCTTGAAAAGGAAAGAAATTGTTTAAAGTGAAGGAACAACTGGGACAAGGGAAAGGAGATAAGAAACTTGATTCCCTTTGTCCTCTTCCTCTCCCTCAACTCTCTTCCCCTTCTTATTTACAAAAGCTTTGTTTCTATTTTTTCTTGTATTCTCACTGCCTTGCTTCCTTTGTCTCTCACCCCTCCCTCATTCCCCTTCACATTTGGCAGCTTTTGTCCTATTTCACAATATCTATTATATTTTGGTCCTTCTGGTTTCTCATACAGAGAAAGAACCTAGTATTTGCCGATATGTGTCTGATTTATTTCACTAAAGAATATGGTCTTCAGATGCATCCATTTAGCTAGAAATGTCTCAGGCTTATCCTTCCTTATGGCAGTGTAGTACTTCATTGTAAATGAAAAAGCATGTCTTATTTATGCATTCATCAGTTCATGGGCATTTGGGCTGTTTGTTTTTGAGCATTTTGTTCTTGCAGTCCTTGCCTGAACCAGTGTCTTCATGAATTCTATCTATTCTACTTTACAGAAGATTTGGTGTTACTGTTTTAATATTTAGCTTTCCGATCCATTTTAATTTTAGTTTAATGCATGATGATAAACGTGAGTCCAGTTTCAAGCTATGACTTGTGGAGAGCCAGATTTTCCTGCACCATTTATGAAAGAGGTTATCTTTCTTTCACCTAAGATGTTTGGGTCCTTTGTCAAAGATAAGGTGGATAAGTATGTCTGGAAGTGTTTCTATATCTTTTAAACTGATCCACTGATTCTCAGGTCTGGTTTTTTAACATTTGCTTTTATTTATTTCAATTTTCTTAGGGTTTTGTCATAAATAGGTGTTAAAGATTGCCAAATGCTTTTTTTTTTGCATCTATTGAGATGATCATGAAGTTTTTGCCCTTATCTTTGTTAATGTGGTATCTTACATTTACTGATTTGAATATTTTGAACCATCCCTCCATCACTGGGATGAATCCTACTTGAACGTGGTATATGATTTTCTGCATTTTTTGCCTGTATGTTAAGAATTTTTATATTTATGTTCATTGTTTATGCTTTTTTATGTATTTAGTACTGGGTTTCACTACATGGCTCAAAGTCATAGCACTCCTCTTGTTTTCAGTTTCCCCAGCACTGGGATTACAGGTGTGAATGCCCAGTCTCAGGGGATAGCTCAGGGTGCTCAGGGGCAGAGCCAGCAGGGCATGTAGTGCCCAGGATTGAATCTGGTCCCTGTGCTTACCTAAGCAGGTCGTTAGTACACTAAACTATCTCACTGGCCCAAGGTTGGCCTTTTTTAGTTGGATCTTTCTCTGGTTTTGAGGTTAGAATTATGCTTGCTTCCATAAAATGAATCTAGAAATATTGCTTCCCTTTCAATTTCATTAAAGAGTTTGAGAAGTAGCAGCATAAGGTTTTCTCTACATTTTTGTAGAATTCAGCATTTAATACATCAGGGGCTGGGATTTTCTTTGTTGGTAGGTTTTTAATTACATATTGAATTTCACTGATTGATATTATATTGTTTGGAATTTTCATATCTTCTTAATTGAGCTTGGTAATTCATATATCTGCTTCTTCTGCGCTTTTCCACTTATTTAAGTATAAATTCTGTAAGTAGATATTGATGATTTTCTAGATTTCTGCAGGATATGTTGCAATTTTCCTCTTTTAATTTCAATTTGCATAGGTTCGGTATTTTCTTGATAAGATTGTCTAGGGGCTTATCAATTGTATTTAATCTTCCAAAGAACCACCTCTTCAGCTCATTGATTCTTTATACTATTTTATTTATCTCTATTGCATTATTTTCTGCTCTGATCTTTATAATTTCTTTTTATATGTGCTTCTGGATTAACTTACGCTTATTTGGTGTGAAGCATGAAATTCTAAACATTAAGTTGTTTATTTGAGCGTGTTCTGTTTTCCCGCTAAGACTATTGACCAATATACATTTTCCTGGTAAGACTGCTTTCATTGTGTCCCACAACTTCTAGTATATTGTACTGGCATTACAGCTTAATTGTAGAAGCTACATAATTTCTTTTTAAAAATTTCATCTGTCACCTGTTGGTTGTACAGAAGCGTGCTATTTAATTTCCAAAAATTTATAGAGCTTTGTGGTTTCTTTTGCCAATCATTTACAATTTTATTGCCCAATGGTCAGATAATACTTATGGGATAGTTTTAACACTTTTGCATCAATTGAGTGTGTTCCATAGTGAGTATGTGGTCTATTTTACAGAGTGTCTCATGCGTAACTGAGAAGAGTGTATACTCTGATATTGAGTTGCAGAACACTCTACAGAATCTACTCAGTCCAGTTATTCCAAGATTTTATTTAATTGTGGTATTTCTTTGTTGATTTTTTTTGTGTAGTTGGTCTATTTGTGTTAGATACTCCAGTACATTGTATTAGTGCTTATTGGATATTTCTTGTCCATTGATATTTGCTTTATATAGTTAGGTGCACTGTTATTTGGTGCACATATATTTATTATTGTTATCTCTTTTATTTATTTGTTTTCTTTTGCCATATCTCCAACTTCCAGGGATTAGGATGTGATATCAGTATATGGCCCCTACAGGTTTTACAAAAGCTTCCACTACAAATAATAAGTATTTAGTAAGTATTAACCTCATATATAAGAGTTCAATTGGTCTCTCTCTGTCTCTCTCTCTCTCTCTCTCTCTCTCTCTCTCTCTCTCTCTCTCTCCCAATGTCTTACTTCATTACAGGGCCTTCATATAGCTATATCTGTAGTCCTGATTTGTAAATTCTTACTTATAGACAAAGATAGACAACGTATGTCTAGACTTGCAGGCAGGGTTGAACTGAGTGGCCCTCCTGCATCAGCCTCCCAATGCTAGGATTATAGGCATGCACTGCTATGTCTTGCTCGTATTTCTTTTTTCTTTCATTTTTTTTTTTTTTTTTTTACAATTAAGAGTAGAAAAATGCATCGGAAAATAGGAATGGGGAAAAGGAAATTTTTCTGTGAGACAAGAAGGGTCCCTAAAATATTGTCCACTACAGTGATTAATACTAGCAATAAGTGTCTACAAACAGGTATAAAATTCTGTTTTTGATAGGATCAAAAATAACCAAACTATCATATAGTGATAAAACTAATATATATTCAAGTGCTGAACATTGAATGCTATAAAGTACTGATGAGAATAAAGATGACCTAAATAAAAGAAAAAAAATAACCCTATCCATGAGTTGTGAGAAAATATCATTAAAATGTGACTTAATGTAATTTATATCGAATTCTCACAAAATCTTTAAGGAATCTAATGAGATGATTTTAAGGCTTATATGGAAATACAAAGAAGTCTAATATATCGAACACTTTTGAAAAAGAAAAAAAAATAGCATTAAGATAATCATCTTACTTCAAATTTCATTAAATTTGCTGCCAAACTTGCATTTAAAAAACAAAGAAACTAGCCGGGCGTGGTGGCTCACGCCTGTAATCCCAGCACTTGGGAGGCTAAGGCAGGAGGAGCGCTGCGAGTTCGAGACCAGCCTGGGCTACAAAAGTGAGCTCAAAGACAGCCTGAACTGCACAGTGAGACCCTGTCTCAAAAAGCTAAAAACAAACAAACAAACAAAGAAACTGATGAAATAGAACAGAGGATCCAGATATTAATCAAGTCCTATATTGTCAATAAAGAAAGGATAGAGTTGTGAATGGTGGTGGAACAACATGATGTACATATGAAAACTTTTTAAAAATTCTAACTCAATATACAATACGTGCTTCAAGTTGAATTACCGATTTAAAAAGGTATAATCTAAATCTTCTTGAAGAATACATAGTTGTATATTCTTGAGGTCTGAGATAGGTAAAATTTATTAGAAAGAGCATAGAGAACACAAATAATGTAAGAAAATAATTTGAACTGTATGCCATCAAAATCAAACTTTCTGCTCATCAGAGATGTTACTAGGAAAATTAAGTCAAGACCCAGACTGAGAAGAGACAGTCACAGTCACAATACCTGTATACAATATGGTAACACAATTCAGAATATATATCTTATACATATAAAATCTTATATGTATAAGACAGAAAATCACATATAAAATGGGCTACATATTAAATATTTCCCAGAGACAATGACAGGTATATCAAATGTGTTCAAGGCACAGGTATCAAGAAATGCAAATTTAAGCCACACTGAAGTATCGTTTTGCATGTATTGTGATGGTCAAAGTTAAAAAGGCTTCTAATATAAAATATAAGGAAGAGGTGCAGCAACCAGAACTCCCATAGATAAGTAGTGTCAGTGAAAAGTGGCACAACTGTTTTGATGAACTGCTTGACAGCATAAAATTAGAAAACTGTCACCTGTTTATTTAGTAATCCTTTTTTTCCCCCATGTATATATTTGGTACAGGATCTCATGATGCAGCTCGGACTCATAGGGATTCTCTTGTTTCCAGTTTCCCCAGCACTGAGATTACAGGCGTGTGCCACAGGCCTGGACTCATTTTAGTGACTCTTAACCCATGCATTTAAACTATGTCAATAATTAATGAAAACGGATGTCCACAAAGTACTTATGTGCAAATGTTTGTAGTACAAGTTTTCTTGATAGCAGTCTTACATGGGATATGTATATTAACAAAATAATGAGTAAGCTATTTGGCAGTATATCCATGCAACAAAATGCTATTCACCTGTAAAAAGCAGCACACCAAGGATGGATGCGGTTACACAGATGAATCTAGAAAGTGAGCGTGGTAAGAATCAGACAAAGTAGTATATTACATGATTCCCTTTTATAACGCTGTAAAATAGTAAACACTAATCAATGTAAAAATCAGAGAGTGCTTCCCATTCACTGTAGGGGAAGGGAATGGGAAAAATATATTAGAAAGTTTTCTGAAGGATCAAAGTATTCTATATACATATATTATTTGTGGTGATGGTTACAAGAAAGAAACACTATCAAGACTTAAACTGAACACTTTAAGCCTACTGTAGCTTGTTTGGGGACATAGCTCAGTGATTGAGTGCTGTCTGTCATATGCAAACTCTTGGCTCAGTCCCCAGCATCACCACAGGAGAAAAAAAATTGAGGTATATATTCTATTCTTTATAAATTGTATACCGTTATTACAGAAGATTCCATTGGAGATGCTGTTTACAGAACAAATTCTTAGGCCCAACTCTAGATAAAGTAAATTGGAATCTTCAGGAATAATTGAAATGAAGATTAAATTAAGGAAATCACTGTCAAAGCTTTTAACATATGGCAGGATTTTGCTTTTGATGGATTTATGTAAAAATGTAGAGGGACTTTTTCCAGAGAGCTTTATCTTTACACAAAAGTGGAAAATCGCAAAAACAAACAAACAAACAAACAAACAATTGCTCGGGATTATTTAGCTGTACCTTTCTCTTGCCAGAAAGGGAAATGTATTTTGGGGAACTAAAGATCCGTGTTCTTTAGGGAAGAAAAAATATGAGTGAATGGAGGTTTTGTGCGAGTGAAAGGTTGTGAGATACCAGACACAATTACACTCTATGTTATGTCATGCTTGGGTGGCCTGGGGACCTAATTAACATTTATCTAAATTGCTTGTTGGATTATAATGTATCCTGAGTCTTTAGCAATTAGCTTACAAAAGATGTTGGGAAACAAAACATGAATTAAATTTATGAATTAAGAACAGCCTATCTAGAGAACAAAATGAAGCCAAAACATTTTTAAATGGCAGCTGAGAGAGAAAAGAGTATGTGTCAAAGAGTAGATTTATGAAGGGAGAAAATTAGTCTATCATAATTTTGTAAGCTAAATTCAGCTCCAAGAGTAATAATGCAAATAGAGAATAAGCTGTGCTGCAGGCTCTCTTGACCCCTTCCTCAAGAAAGCAAAGCCCAAACCTGGGCATTTTGTTTCTTAGATGGAATTTCAATGGGCTGAATAAATCCCTAGGTGTGTGTGAATTGGTTCAGTTCTCTTGTAGTGTATAAAATGAGCTACTGGTTTTGGGAAGAGCTTGGCCTACATTATAGCTTGAGGATTTGTTTCTTGAATCTTTTCCTTAAGGACAGTTTTAGCCCTTAGCTTCCCTTCAGGCATTTCATAGAGAAAAATCATCATGGCCTAGAAAGCTGGGAGCACAAGGTTCTACTGAGACCTCTGGGGGAAGCTTTGCAGAGCAGGTAGGAAGAGGAAGTTGATGGAGGATGAACAGACCTGCAGATTTGATGGCACTGAGTCATACCAGCAGCTGCAGGATCTGTGGGTTCAAATCCTCAATGAACAGAGTCTGAGGATGTTCCCATTGTGATAAGAAACCTAAGTTAACTCTATCTGTAGAATTGACTTTTGTTTTGCTGAACTCCAGTGTGGAAAAAGAATTTTCAGTATGGGTCCGTAAGAGGAATAAATGGTTGTATTCACCAAAAAAATTAGCAATATACACCCAAAGAAAAGGAGTACTAATCCTCAAGAAAGAGTTATATTTTTTTATCTGAGTCTGGAAGATCTTCAGCATGTTTTCAAAATGAGTGACCCAGGATGTGGCTCCTACTGTCTGCAGATCACCCTTCTGGCAGGGCCAGTCAGGTTGCAAGCCATTGGCCCTCCTTGAAGTTGGGATCTGCTGCCCACAAATGCTGCTGCTTCGGTAGGGATGGAGGTTTGTGGGAGGAAGTGCGATTTATCAATGAAAACTACAACAGCACCACGGAAGAAAGGAAGAACTGTGGCCATTTTTGACTGCCTCGATGGAATGGAAAACGTGCTGTGTGCCTGGCGTGGAGGCAAGGTATGGAGAGCAGTGTTGGGCTACGAAGAAGGTGAAGAATGTCCAGAAGTTATAATCTTATCAAGAAAATCTTAGCATATGCTTGGAGAAATTATATCAGAATAGATGTTCAAAATAACTAATCTATATTTGCTGCATAAATGGTGTGGGAACAGAGTATCATGCAGCCAGTATTAGAAAATATTTTTCTACTACTTATACAGGGCATGTTATCACCCATGTTTTTAAATTATAGTAACTTATAAGGTTTTTAGTAAAACAGTTGGGGGTTAAATAAAAGTTGCTATACCAAAATGCTATTAAATGGTGCATAAAATCTATGTGAATATTTGCATGCATTACAGTAGCAGTCAGTATAATTGCATCAGGAAGAAAATTTACATTACTTTTCCTCCTTGGGAAATCTTCACATGTACCTTTCAATACAAGTTTAAAACAAACAGCAATTACAGTTTATTTTTTAATTCACAGAAAGAGCTCCTTTGATTGTGGGTCTTTGTGAGCTTGTTAAATTCTTTTGTTTGGCTTTAATTTGAGAATCAGGAGGATACATACATAGCATGTGACAGAAGAAAGATCTTTGTCTTGTCACTCAACAATTAGAGAGTTAAAGTTGTTTCCACATTACTAAGAGAAACAGGAGGTTTCTGCATAAATAGCATATTATAATTTCAATGTGCAAAAATATTACTGTGTGCTTATGCATGCAGCACTGCCAAGTGGTTGAGGTTGAGGTCTGTGTAACTCTACTAGTCATAGCTTTTAATTTGCTAATTAATTTTTTGTTGTTAGTCTGTGTTTGACAGTCTCTTGGACTGGGGTATAAGGGGAAAACATAGATGCTATGTTAGGAAATGATTCATTCATTTTTTAAAGGAACAGGTAATAAAAAAGATGATCTTGATGCAGAGCTTTCATTTCTCTAATATGAGTGAAAAGTAAGATGGAGATAGCAAGACAAAGAACCATACATAATCTGAATGTGTGTGTGTGAGAGAAAGAGAGGAGGAGGGAGGGAGAGAGATTGGAGAAGAGAAAGGAGAGAGAGAGAGAGAGAGAGAGGGGGGGGGGGCATGGGCAGTCTGACAGTTCTGTCAGAAGTGAAGCTGCAAGAAAGTAGTTCAGTGAATTCATGTTGGGAAGACAGTAGAGAAAGGACCTTTAGATAAGAAATTAACATATTCTAGCCCCAGAAGAGAGGGAGAGTGATTTCTTAGGAATCTGCAAATAATGTGGTCCATTCAGAGTGCATAATTTTTAACACATAGAATTGTAAAGAAAGAACCATGTCAAATTGCAAACTTTCCCCTGTGGCCTAAAAATTGTATTTGTTGAACTCTCAGTAATACAGTGGCAATGACTAATAGACCCAGCATTAGTTACAGTACACAGAGATAAAAATTATTGAAATGTCCATCAAAAGAAGATTGGTTTAATAAAAAATGATGTATTCATAAAGTTGAGAAATATATAGTAATGAAAGGGTGAATGAAGGCAGATCTGGTGGTGTGTTCCTGTATTCCTAGTACTCTCAGAGACTGAGGTAGGAGGATTGCAAGATCATTCCTATTCTAGGAAAATTAGTGATATAGTAAGCCTTTGTCTCAAAATAAAGGCAAAAATGTCTAGGGTTTTATCTCAGTATGAAGGTCCTGGGTTTAATCCTTAGTAACACAAAGATATTTTTAAAGAAGACTGACTGATTCCCAAGATCCCTTTTAAAAGAAATATAGCAAAGGGCTGGAAAGATAGCTCAGTGGAATAAGTGTCTACTTAGGAAAGTGCAAGGACCAGAGTTTGATCCTCAGCAACCAATGCTGCACCATACCCACCCCTGGGTGTGCTGAGCTGACCACTGATTCCAGGGGTGGTGGTGCATGTCTATGATGCCAGTGCTGGGGAGGCTGAAAACAGGAAGATCTCTGAGTCCAAGCTGTGTAATGAGAACCTGAACCAAATACCTAAAAAAAGAAAAATAATATAACAATAACTGTACAGACAAGTGACCGTAATATGCTTCCTTTAATACAATAGAGAGAAGGCATTAATGTATACACCCAAGCATCCACTGTGCTAGTATTATGTTCAGTGATGAAATGAGAGGGAAGAAAGCAGAGAGAACAGGGTTGGAGGTGGCGTGGATGTTATATATTTTTAACTTTGAAGCACTATGGCTAGGGAGATAGCTCCATGGCACAAGTACCTGCCTGGCAAGTGCAAGGTCATGAATTTAAACCCCAGTACTGAAGAAAAAAAAAAAAGAAAAGAAGAAGAAGAAGAAGAAGAAGAAGAAGAAGAAGAAGAAGAAGAAGAAGAAGAAGAAGAAGAAGAAGAAGAAGAATTAGAAAGTACTATGACATCTTTGTGTATAAGGACTGAAACTTAAATTAATAGGAATAAGGAAGTATTTCTCCTCTCTGGATCAAGTTATGAATTGAGTACTTGGCCTCATAATGTAAACACCAATAATAGTGATCAAAATTGTCTGTTTTCAGGCACTGAGCAATGGGCAGGGCTTGGCATTGATCCTTACAGAAGAGGAGAAGCCTGAGATGCGGTCTATGCTTATGCCAGTCTTTCACCTTAGGCAGTTTGTACGTCAGAGCACCAGGAAGAGGAACCCAAAAGGTGATCAGTGTTTTCACAGAACAGAAATTGCAGCTCAGGGATGCTGCAGTGTCCCCATTGTTAGAAGAAGGGACAAGGAAAGAGAGCACTATGATGAAAAAGCTCTAAACACCTCTTTGAAAACATGTGCAGTGAGATCTCAAAGAACTAGTCTGAGGAAAGCTCTACGAGCACAGTAAAATAAATAGGCAAAGGACACGGGAGGCCGTGCAGGGCTGGGAGACATCAGAGCTCAGGTGAGCCTGACTGAAGGCACACACCAGCCGCTGCGCACACCGGGTGGAGACCACACCTGAGTTACTTAGGGTTTCTTAACACATGGGAACCATCAGCCACAAAGGACTATATGACTTTAAATCTATTAATAATAAAATTAAAAGTGCAGTTATTCCATCGCAATTACTTAAGTCACAACATGTGGCTAGTAGCAATGTCATTAAAGACTGAAAATTTAAACACTTTTATCACAAATATTTCTGTCTATTAGGACTGATTTGAGTACGCTGGCTTTATCAAAGTATAAAACTAAACGTTGATGTAAATAAGCTAGTTTATCAGTAATAGAATGGATAAACAACAAGGTAGCTTCTAATAAAAGATTAGTGGGAAAGAAACCAAAAGAAAGAAAGAAAGAAAGAAAGAAAGAAGGAAGGAAGGAAGGAAGGAAAGAAAGAAAGAAAGAAAGAAAGAAAGAAAGAAAGAAAGAAAGAAAGAAAGAAAGAAAGAAAATGAGATCCATAAACAGAAGTCAGAATGATCAAATAGGCCCATCAATAAGAAGACTTAAAACTGTTCAAAATATTTTTAAAGAATTGTTACAAATGTGTTCAGAGCTTGAAAAAAGAACATAAATGCTGTGTCAGTCACTGCACATGGTTCTAAAGTAAATTCTGAGGGGACTCCACTGACCTTAAGAAATACAAAAGTTACATGTTTTGCTGTACAGGTGTTGCTCTAACTTACCCTTAACCACCCAGCAGAAAACTTTAATCACAAGACATAAAACTTAAAGCTAGATTAGAATGCTGAGGTGTAAAAGGCTTAAATCAACAGCTTCCAACACTGACACTTTTACCAATAACGCACTGCAATTACTGAACATTGGATTATGTATACAACTACTTCCTTTTAGTTGAATGAGAAGAAATTTGGTTGTAGCAATAATGATTTGAAAAATTATAACATCTACACCCTGTGCTCTGTATAACTAATAGGAGGTCAGCAATATGCATTGTATCAAATATTGAAATGTATGACTAATGTGTTTTGAAACTGTCACATTGTTATACATTGTTATTTCTTATTAAAAGTAATAATGTCACTCTTGTCTTTTTGATACGTACTGCTCCTGATGTAAACTCAGTTACTGTCATTCTCTCAAGAATAGTACTTGAAAATAAGAGACTGGGCCAAAAACCATATTCTTGACAGGCTACAATTTTGTATTTCCTTGAATTTCCAAATATCTGTGTCAAAATTGTGTAACTGCTTATATCACATTGTATGGAAAGTTATTAGAATATCAATGATGGTCAGAAAATATAATTTACA
>PVJA010055584.1:0-11125 GCA_004027025.1 Myocastor coypus | reverse complement strand
GTTATACAGGTCTTGCTTCGACTTGCCCTTGACCACCCAGCAAGAAAAAAAATATCCTTAATTACAATGCATGGAACGCAGAGCCAGATTGGTGAGATGAGCTTTAGCAGGCTTAGATTCAATAGCCTCCAACGTCACAAGCTTCACTGGTGGCACACTGCAATTGCAAAACCTTTGATTGTATATGTTTCTGCTTCCTCTTAGTCCCAAGAGAAGTATATTCTTTCCTTTTTTTTTCTTTTTTCTTTCTTTCTCTCTTTCTTTTTTCTGTGCAACATTAATAGCGAGGTGGGTCATGCCCACACAGTGCACTCTATAGAATGATTGTGAGGACAATATGCAATATGTCAACTTTCAAAGAAAAAAAGGGGGAAAAGGAAAAAAAAGTTATGTGGATTTAGAAAGGTTAATGTTTAGTTGTTTCATCAATCTTATATACCTATATGTATTAATCTGAACTGTTCCGATGATGAAAGTATGTAATATAACCATTGTTAAATTTAAACAATAAAAGAATTGAAAAAAAAACAATTCAGTAAATATCCAACGTTATATTTCCAGAAAAAATAAGCCAAAACACTACTTAGTCTGTGAGCATTCTTTTGTTTTTATTTTTATTCTTTGAAATTAAATTAAATTAAACTTAAATAACATCTCTAATTCTCCCTGTCTTGGAATCACTCCTTTCCTTCCTCTGATTCCATTGCTCTTTCCTTTACTAACAGTATATCATTCTCTTGTGCTTGTGTTTGAGATATAGTAAGTACTCAGCAGATGTTTGTAAATGAATAATAATAAGTTTCAGATTAAAGTTTGGTTTCAGTTATCTTGCAAAAATAAGACACCAGGACTTATGAAAATGAAAATGAACTTATTATTCATTGGGAAATTCTGTTATATCAAATAACGGGTTGACTTATCTCCTGGAGTTGTTTTGTGAGATGCAGATTCTCTTTAGTGGAAATAGATACTTTATCCATCTTTTCAAGACTTGTCACTAGCAAAGAGCTAACTTCACTCTGCTTCCTGATACTTATGAAGCAAATTATTGCTAAAATATTGTAAACCTTAGTTGAAAGAAAAGAGAAACCATATAGAATTGGGGAGTGATAAATTCAGGACATATTTTGTGTATATACATTCCAAAATGTGCAAACTTCATTCTCATTAGAGAAATGACAGGTATTTTTTAATTAAGGGAGTCAGTATTTGGAGTTGCCAGTTGAACTTAGTGTCTTTAAAACTTATTTTTTTTGACTGTACAAGGAAGTAGAGGGAAAACATACTCTAATAAGAAAAGTTCTGACTTAACTTCACTTGTCATTCTCTCTCATGACCTAATATATTGTCTCCTCTTTTATGAGTTTGTGGGAAGCAACTCTGTCTATTCTCAATCAATAGGTAACTTGGTTCAAAATGAAACTTATCATATTCAATGGCACTTATTATTATATAAAATAGAAATAAAAGTTAGATAATTGAAGAAATGAGGAATGAAGCTAATCCTGGGGACTAAAGTACCATCAACATGTAAAATGGCATTTCTAGCTGAATAATTTCTGATAACATTTTTGTCCTTTTCCTTGAAATAAAATCTTTCTCAGGTAGGCTTCAAAGTTGCCAACCATTAAAAAGAAGTCTACATTTCACCTCATTTTCAAGTATATATCCTATTTAGTACAATGTTAATCAAATAACACAAACTAGAACCTCCTAAAATGCTAGTAACTAACACATCTCATTTATCATTGCTTATTTGTACTGGGTACTTAATATGCATTACCTCATTTAAGTAATCATTCCAGAAACTGAAATGTAGCTGGGAAGTAGGTTGTATTATTACCCAAACCCCATTCTCTTAAACGCATTACCCTACTGCATATAGATTATTGACCCTAGACAGCACTGCACAGTATGAGTCTAATTTCTTATGAAAATGTTCCTTGGATAAGAAGAACATAGATCTTTTTTTAAAAATGTGTTTAGCACAGGGTCTACAGTGTTTCACTACATAGATCAGACTCATAGTGAGCCTGCTGTTTTCAGCCGTCCAAGCTCTGTGATTACATATATACACCACCATGTCCAGTCTTAGTGACCATCTCAGTGAGCCTTGTGGGCGGAACTGGCACAACACACTTGGGCTGGAACCTGGCCACTGTGGTCTGCTTAAGCAAGAGCTTTAGTCCCCTGAGGTATCTGGCCAGCCCAACCTCCACAACTTGGGAAAAAATATAAAATGTTTGCAGTTCTAGATTCAGATTTTTATTGTGAAATATTTCATACATATTTTTCATGGTGTATTTGAAAATCCTGTGACTGGACCATGAATATGTTTATATAAAAACAAGGAACAGTTCCTATTAAAGAGAAAAATGAAACTGTAACAAAATTCAGCATTTTCTCTGTGACTAAAGCTCACCCTCAGCCAATGTATCATTTCCAAAATTCTTTCTTTAAAATGTATTTACTACAGCATTTACAGAGTCTCACTAGACAGATCAGATCTCTTAGAGATCCTCCTGTTTCTCTAGCCTCCCATGCTCTGGGATTACAAGTGCATGCGATTACTCCCAGTCTCATTCTCTGTTGCAGTTTGCTATGGGGATATGGCTAGTAAGGCATGCTGAAGAACAAATCCCAGTCCCTGATTCTGTCTAAAACTGCACTTTAATTCTCGGAGCTATCTGGCTGGCCTTTGCTATAACATTTTAGGAATTAAAAGAAATGAAAAAAGAATGATATAGGCCAGCAATTGTCTGTATATACACATTTTGAATTTTCTCTGTTTAGAAGATTTTTTGGACTTATTTTGGTTTGTTTGTGTGTTTTTGATAAATAAATCAGAAGTGAGACTAAGAATTCTGGTTCCTAGAAAAAATTTCATTTAAAATATGCTAGCCTATCACTGACAAAAAGCAACATAATTTATGAGAAGTACTAAATATCTTCCTAGACAATTAATTGAGTCATATTTCAAGTATAAAAAATGTATTTGGTGCAAGATAATAAATAATTTATTATCTATGAATACTGTAGTTATAAGCAATATTCTCAATTTTTGCATAATATTTCATAACTTGTCCTAACTCTCCTTGATATTTGCCATCAATGGACATAACATGACTAAAAATAAAGAATGCAGCTGTGGATTATGGTACCTTAAGTTATAGGACATATATTTCTGTCTCCTGAATCAGTGAGAGGCTCTGAGGAAATTAGTAATGATGACAGAGTTCAGACTTACTTCTCTTCCAAGTTTTTATCCTGTTGCTTCTTGGCTTCTAATCTTTCTTGGCCCATTGATCATAATTTTTGAGGTTCCTAAACTTGTGTTGGTGATTATAGTTAGGCAGATTTTACAACTTTATACGTAAAAGCACTGCATGCAAAAGAGGAGCCCATTACATGGTGTTGTGGTTTGTATCTAGTTGTCCCCCCAAATCCTCATGTCAATCATGAGGCTATCAATAAGTGGCTTGAGGAGCATGGCCAAGAGAGTTTCTGACCCTTAAACCGACAGCACGTGCTGTCAGAGTGCCCCCCCTCCCCACCAGGCCACGTTTTCATGCAGAGGCATGAAGCAGATCATCCTGGACACAGCAGCGCCCGAGCTCTGCATCCAATCCTTAAAAAGAAGGGACAGTGTCTTGAAACCTTCAGGAACTGAGGGCTAAATAAATCTTTCCTCCCCTAAGCTTGTGTGGGGGGTTTTTGTCCCAGCAACAACAGAATAGTAACTAAAATAGTAAGTAAACATGGTATAGAGTGGCAAATGTCGGCAGTATTTTATAATCACTGTGATAAACAATGCCCTCAGTTCTTGGTGTAAATAATCAGTGTGTTATCAAAATGTCTTAAAAATTTCCTAAACAAGATTTTAATGTTATATTTATAAATAGGCAGTTTTAACGGTAGTCCTAGCCTAGTTTTTATCTGATCACTCCTACTCTTGCTCTCAATTCTACCAACCAACTGTAATTGCTAAAATATATTACAATTCCAAAAATTCATTTATATCTTTCATTAACTAATACATGAAAATATCATGCATTACCAAGTAATACTAAACAGATGATTTGGGGGAAAATTGTCAAGATAAGAAAGAAAATAGAGTATAAAGCTATTTTATTGGGACTGAACAGATAACTCAGAAAACTAAAGCGCCTACTTAGGAAGAGCACAGGGACAAGGGTTCCATTACATGTGTCTTGCTCGCCCAACTCCCAGGGTGTGCTGAGATGATGATTGAGAGACTGCATGGTGGCACACATCTATAATCCCAGCACTTGAGAGGCGTAAAATAGTAGAATCACTATGAATCTGATCTACATACATAGGAGAAACTGTAGCCCCATACTAAATACACAAAAAAAGAATTACTTCATCATAGGTTATAGTATTAGCACGTAAAATGAAAATAGTTGTTTATCTAAATTATGCTTTAAATACCATAGAGGAGCAAAGTATTGAAAAATAATCAGTGGCCTCTTAATAAGTCATGCATGACCAATTATGTGTTATTTCCATTTTAAATGTTGTTATAGGGTCTCACTACACAGCTCAGGATTACGGGAGTGTACTATGATGCCTGTACTCTGTGGCTGGCTCAGCCCACTCTGGGGGCAAGGCTGGTGTTGCGAGTAGTGCTCTTGATAAAACCGTGGTCCTTGAGCTTGCCTAAGCTTGCCTAAGCAGGTGCTTTAGTCTGCTGAGATATTTCGCTGGCCCTCATGACCAGTTTCTATATCAATATTGTAACAGATGACCTGTTTGTGTGTGTGTGTGTGTGTGTGTGTGTGTGTGTGTGTGAACAATTATTGTTAAGCATTATGTTGCTTACTACTAAGAAATATGGACTATGAAATATTTTTTCTTTGGAAATTATGATCAGGTAATAAGGAAATGCAAATGCTAAAATGAGTGCAGGAGTACAGATAACAGGCCAAAAAAGTTCTTTCTGTATTTAAATTCAATGGATATAGTCACAGGCAAAATTACTTGCCTGCTAACAGTGAAACTGTCACAAGTTAAACCTAAATAAAATGTGACTTTAAAATGTATTTGGTCTGAGGAGGTATTTTAATGATCCTTATTCAGTATCCTGTAGGATTGCACATAGAAATTTGCCTATACGGCATACTAAGGTGTTGGCAAATCAAGTGATATGTATTTGGCTATTATTATAGTGTTTAAGATATCAGAATAGAAAAAAAGACTAGTTCAAATTCTTATAAAACAATAATGTTTAAAATATTTTAATAGTAAAACATCAATACCATGGGCTATTCAGTTTTTGTGATATGGAAATTTTAATGGATGAATAGGAATTTTGAGAAGTGACAAAATAAGATCAAGAGCTTTATATAGCAGTAAGGAAATTGAGAAATTCGATGCACATGAGACATCAGAGTATACATGCATCTTTGTTTTATTAATTTCCTATACCCTGAGCCAGTGATAGTAGATTGATAACAATTTTCAAAGTCCATATTTTGAATAACCATGATAAGTTTGGATAATTGTACTGCTGCTTTCTGCTGGGCTATTGAAAGGAACAGCCAATGAATAATTTTCAGTTTTGTTTTACTTTCTTTTTAAAAATTTTTCTGTTATTGCAAAGAGGAAAACAAGAGCAAGTAAAACAAAAGCAAATAAGAAACAGGGTAACAACAACACATATGTTGCAGTTTTTCAAAACAGGAATATGTGATTAACAGTGATTAACAGTGATTGCTACATTGTCTATTATATCACAAAATATTTGCTCATATTAAGAGATACAGTCATTGTGATCAGCCATATGATTGATTATTACCATATCCTGTAAAGAAGTCTTTACATTTTTGTTATTATCTCTCATTTTCTTTTACTGCTTTTTAAAAATATACTTTAAAAAGGCTATAGCAATAATTGACACAACATTAGAAGCAGTATGCATTTATAGGATGAAAATGACATGTATTTTAAGCATGGTTTTAGCATTACACATTCCTATCCTCAATATACTTGCTTAGTTCACATATATCAGCATATATAGTTAGTGAGGGTGAGAATTCTACCAATTAACTACTATTTTCAAAAATCTGTTGGAGGTTCTTAGGACTGTTGTCTCAATCATCCTGTGTATATAAGTACATACTTGACCCCTGCCATGTTTCCTAGTGTTTCTGTACATTGTCTGTTTGTTGTATAATCTTTAAGCTCTTGATTTCCATTTAGCTGTGCTATGCCTTTGTATTCTTCTTTCTTCTTTTGAGTTCTTATATTAGGGAGACTATACAACATTTACGCATGTGGGTCTGCTTTATTTCAGTTATGAGTATAGCTTCAAGTTTCATTCACTTACAATTGAAGGCTTTGAGTTTGTTGTTCTTTAGAGCTGATTAATACTCCATTGCATGAAAACACCATACCATTTTCATCCATTTCTCGGGTGAAAGGCATTGTGGTGGTTTCCGAGATTTCGCTACCATAAATTGTGCTGCTAATGGGAAAATTCCCACATGGGGAGTAGCTATATTGAATAGGATGTCAAGTACTAGTTTTTAAGGAGTTTCCACACTGATTTCCACAATGTTTGTACCAGTCTACATTACTACCAGCAGAGTAAGAGTGTTCCTTTTTACTCACCCTCTCCAACATTTGTTGTTAGTTGACTTCTTTAAGATAGCTGTTCTTTCTGGGGTGAGATGGTATCTCAGTGTTGTTTTAATTGGCATTTTTTAAATGGCTAGTGATGTAGAGCATTTTTTGATGTATTTATTTGCCTCTTCTATTACAATGTCTGAAAAGTATGTGTTCATCTCAGATGCACATTTTTGGATTGGGTTTTCAAATTTTAGTGCCTAAATAAGTTTTAGTTCTTAGAAATTCTAGATAGCTGATATTAGTCTGAGCGATTATTAGTAAAGATTTTCCTGAACTTGTGGATTGTCTTTTCACTCTCTTGGTAATTTCCTTTGATATGCAGAAATGTCTCAATAAGAGCAGGTCACATTGTCATTTTTTTCTAATAATTCTCATCGAGGTTGATTTTTGTTCATGAAAAGTTTGCCTACCTCTATACCTTAAATACTTCCATATATTTTCTTGGCCAGGAGTTTTAGTGTTTCACTTTTAATGTTCATATCTTCCATCCATTTTGACTTTAGTTCAGTGCGTGGTGATAGATCCATATCAAGTTTTACTTTTCACAATGTAGAGAGCCAATTTTTTGAACTCCTTTTGTAAAACAAGCTACCTTTCTTGTGGCGATCACATTTAACTCTGTTGTAAAAGACAAGATGGTTCAATATGTTTGTAATTGCATCTATATCTTCTAATCTATTCCACTGATCAGTAGGTTTACTTTTTCCAATACTATGCTGATTTTATCACAGAAGATTTATAGTATATTTTCAATTCAGACAATGTAATGGCTCCTGCCTTGCCTTTGTTTCCCAGGATTATCTTTGTAAATCTAGATTTATTCTGGTTGAAATAAATTAGGAATGTTTTCTATAGGTCTATGAGGTATGTTGGTGGTCTTTTGATATGCACTGCATTAAATATATATCATGATTGTGGAAGTATGGCCATTTTAACAATGTTCTTTATTCCTATCCAAGAGCAAGAAATACACATCCATTTTCTAAAATGTTTTGTAAGATGTTTTTGATATCTTTTTATAGGGTACTGTAATGTACATTGAATAGATCATTTACTTTTCTAGTTAGACTAAATACTATGCATTTCATTTTCCACAGTTCTATTTTAAAGGGTATTATTTCTTTAATTTCTCTTTCTATATGCTTCTTATCTGTGTAGAGGAATGATACTGATTTTTCTTTTCAGAGCTGGTGATTGAACTCAGGACCTTGCACTTGCGAGGCAGGCACTTATACCACTGAGTCAAATCCCCAGCCCCATTTACTGACTTTTAAATACTGACTTTGTAAGGAGCTATGCTACTGAATTTTTGTATTATTTCTAGTAGTTTATTGGTGGAAATTTTTGGATCTTCCGAGGAGAGTATCATTTAATCTGCAAATAATATTTTAACTTTTTCTTTACTTATTCTAATTCCTTCGGTTTTCCTCCATTGTCTAATGGGCTGAGCTAATGACCCCAGAACTATATTGAATAGGAGTGGTGTTAGAGGACATCCTTGTCTTCTACCTAATCTAAGAGTGAAATATTTCAGCTTTTTCCCATTTAGAATTATGTTATCTATTGGATTGTCATAGATGGCTTTTAACAGATAGAGGTAGAGGCCACCTATTCCAATTTGCCATAGGACTTTGAGCATGAATGAGTGTTGGACTTTGTGAAAAGACTTTTCTAAATCAATTGAGATGATTGTGTGGTTTTTGGATTTGGCTCTATTGATACAGTGTTTTACATTTATAGATGTGCATATAGTCAATTATACTTGCATACCCAGGATGAATCCTACCTGGCCATAGTGTGTAATCTTCTTAAGGATTTGCTCTATTCTATTTGCTAGGATTTTATTTTGGATTTTTTCATCTATGTTCATGCGAGATTGGCCTGGAGTTCTCTTTTTTATTTGCATATTCCTCTGGTTTTGTTATCAATGTAATACTTGCCTCCAGGAATAATTTTAGAAGAATTATTCGCTTTCTAATTTTTTGAAGATTTTGAGGAGTGTTGGGATTATATCTTCTCATAAGTTCTTGTAGAATTCAGCTGCAAATCCATCAGGGTCTGGGATTTTCTTTGCTCATAAATTTTTAATTACATTTTCAATTTCATTGGCTGATACTGGGTTGAGAGTTCTTACATCTTCTTAATTCAGTTTTGGTAATTTCTACCATTTAGGAATCTGTCCGTTTTTCCTTGTGTTCAATTCCATGAGACTAACAATATTCAAAGTAGCTATTGATGATCTTAAATTCCACAGTCTGCATCAACTTCACCATTTTCCCTTGTTATTGTTCAATTATGATTTTTATTTTCTTTTACATGAGGTTAGCTAGGGGCTTATGAATTTTATTAATCTTTCAAAGAACCAGGCTTTTGTTTCAATCATTATTTGTATTGTTTTCTTTGTTTGAATTGCATTAATTTCAGATCTAAACTTTATAATTTCCTCCCACTTTTTGATTGTGGGCTTGGTTTTCTCTTGTTTTTATAAATGCTTCAGTTACAGCATTGGGTTTTATATATATATATATATATATATATATATATTGCTTTTCTGTTTTCCTCATGTGTCATTTCATAGCTATAAATTTCGCTCTGAAAGAACTATTTTCATTGTTTCCCGCAAACTCCAATAAATTGTGCATGAGTTTTCATTGAATGGTAGATATTGTTTAATTTTTTTTAATTTCATTTATCAAATTTTTATTTTACTTATTAAAATTCTATACTATTTCTAAAGTTTTCATTTTTATTTTGTATTCACTTTGAAAAATAAAGAAATTTGACATCTGCCAAACTGTACTCCAAAACTGTCCTCAGGCCTGGTGTGTCAGTGGAATTGTCCATACCTGCCAGGTTTTACTCCACTGAGGCCCCTTGCTTAGCAAGTGTGGGACTTTCTGTACCTGTTGGATTCTACTGGAACAGGAACTCAAGCCCAGCAAGTGTGTCATACTTTTCATGCACTCACTGGAACCTTCTCCAACACACATGCCTTGTGTGGAAATCGACATCAGAACTCCCTGCAAAGAGGCAAGTGGAAAGACCATTCAACTAATTCAGTATCAGAACATCTTGATGGATAGGAATACTAGGTTCATTTCTATCGGCTGAAGCAGTAAAAAAGCAGCACACTGCAGCAGAACCATGGCAGGGCCACCTTAATAAGTCTGACGTTTGTACATCCAGACCCGGTAAGCTGAAACAATTTGATAGACCCAGACCCATTAGAATATCCTCTCTCTTTCTCTCTCTATTGAACGAGAGGGCAACAGGTAACCAGGTGAATCACTTTGACTGGAAGACTACAGGTATAAAAAGGGAGGTGATCAGAAAGAATTTAGGGAAACTAATTTAAGTACAAATATTTAACATAATTTTTGCTTAGCTATATGGTCATAATGTTCATTCATAGGGTTCAAAAAGGAAACCCAGTACGTATAAAAATTTGTCAACTGATGAAGGTCACCACCCATTATTAGTTTGCTATTTATAGTTATTTAAATACAATGTCAAGTGCCTTAACCATATAATATCACTTGGGTAATCATATCAGTACATGCTAAGGTAATTATTGCACCAAGACGCTACACAAAAGTCAGAAGACAGTGCTGTACAAAAGGAGAAAGCAAAGGAGCAAAATGGATTCTCAGGCCATGAATCAACGCAGAAGAAATTCAGGACACAATTGCATAGAAGAAATTGGAAATTACAAACCTGATATCCCTGAATTGATAGCATCTGAAGTAAAGAAATAATTGCAGGCAGGTATAGAAGAAATAAAATTAGAAATAATATCTTAAGCAAAAATGAAATGATAACTATAATGAAATTATTTTTAAGTGCTTCTAAAGACGATACTGATAAAAAATAGAGGAAAAAGGAAAAACGATGGAATCCTTGGATGACAAATATAATAAAAAAAGAATGGCTGAAGAGAGATTCAAAGAGATAAACAGTAAATTTAAACCTGAATTACAACCTGGCAAAACCATGCGAATGAAACTGAAAATAGAGCTTCAGAACTTGAATAAAAAATTGCAGCTAGAGTAAAATTAAGAATTTATTGCTAAAAAACAACTAAGATGCAGGAAAAAAGGAATTAACATCTGTAAGACAATGCAAAAATGAACGTAAGAAGAAAAATTGTCATCAGTGTGGAACCAGGAATCAATACAAATAACAAAATAATATGGACAGATGTAATAGCAGAAAACTTCCACATATGAGGAAACAATCTGACATTTAGGTAACAGAAGCATATAGAAATATCCATTGTTCAAATGATGGGCATTTTGGTTGTTTCCAAGATTTGGCTATTACAAATTGGGCTGCTATAAACATAGGTGCACAGATATCACTATGGTATGAAGTTTTCAGTTCTTCTGGGAAAATTCCCAGTAGGGGGATAGCTGGATTGAACGGAACTTCCAATTCTAGTTTTGTAAGGATCCTCCACACTGCTTTCCATAATGGT
>PVJA010055583.1:0-11118 GCA_004027025.1 Myocastor coypus | reverse complement strand
CTTGAGCTCACTTTTGTAGCCTAGGTTGGTCTCGAACTCGCACTGATCCTCCTGCCTCAGCCTCCCAAGTGCTGGGATTACAGGCGTGCGTCACCACGCCCGGCATTTTTTTTTTTTTTTCTTTTTTAAAGTATTTGGTATAGGACCTCACTACACAGCTCCAACTCCTAGTGATCTTGTTCCCTTCAGCGTCCCCAGTGCTGGAATTACAGGAGTGAGTCACCATGCCTGGATTTGGTGGCCGAATCAGCACTCGAGGGCAACATGTGTTGAATTACTATTATTCTGTTTAGTGAAATTTTGTATTGTTTCTAATTTTTTTCTATCATTATCTTGTATTTTTTAAAAGTTAAAAAATTAAATGAACACATAGAGCTAAGCTTTTCATACTACGTCCACCTTTATAACTCAATATTATTGAATGCCTACTGCATACCTGACTAATAGGATATCATAAAATAGAGAAGACCTAGACCTGAGGGAGCACATAGCTTGCATATTATTTATCATTCTGAACTGTCTTCCTGTGAGGCGGGAGGTGCTGATGCTACTGGATTCCTGGCAAGACAGGTATCAGCTTGTCAGTTAAATCTTTATTTTTTTCATGTCAGTACAAAATGACCAGTTGATTTGCTTTATTTTATCCTCAGATAATAAAAGGATTCTGAGATAGGTCCATTTCTTATACATCCATTTTATCATATCTTACGTCTTCTGTAACATAAATAAGCTACTGAAGAAACTTTGTGGAGTTCATGGCTTTTGGATATAATTACTCATCTTCTGGCTTAGCACAACTAAGCACAAGCACATGTTTGGACGGGACACTGCTTGGCTGTCGTTCGGAACACCTGGACGCGGCCCACGCTCTTTTTGCAGGCAGCGCTGTCTGCCTGTGCAGGGATCTTTTTCCTTGTCCAGCTCACCTTTCCTTTCCTTGGCCAGTCTGACCTATCCGGGGACTCTGCTTGTGTTCAGTGACCTTGCATTTTTATCCTCGGGTCTATTATTATAAATACTGAGGCGGAAAGCAATTGGCTCCTCCTGCATTTCTTTTTCTGATTGATAGCTAAGCATTCTCTGTGCCCCTCCGCTCTGTTCCCGAGATGCCCACTTCTTAGAGAGCCTTGCGCTTCCTCAGCTTTTCCTACCTAGGAAATTATTCAACATATTTACTTTTCAAAATTTCGTGTTTTTCTTTTTGCATGAGTAATGATCACCGCGTATGGATAACTAAGAAAAAAATGATCTGGTCTGAGTTGTCCCTTGACCATTCTAGCTCTCCATATCCAACCACTTCTTACCATATTCTTTAGAGATGACTACTGTCTTTCTTTGTCTTTTAAGCTATAGTTTTATCTTGCACCATGGAGAAAGCACAACTACATGTTCATATTCCTTCTCACTTGTACCAATTCTTTTTTTTTTTTTTTTTTTTGGAACCAGGGATTGAACTCAGGTCCTTGAGTTTGCCAGGCAAGCACTTATTCTACTGACCTATCTCCCCAGCTCCCACTTGTACCAATTCTACTAAAAAAAAAAAAAAAAAAAAAAAAAATTGTACACAACTTGTTTACTTATCACTGTGAAAAGTTTCTTTATTCCTGTGTAGAACATATCTTTATTGCTCTTTTTCACAAAGCATGTTCATGGATTCTTTCTCAATTATAAAGTTGAAGGTGGGGGTCACTGGGCCTGGGCCAGACTCACCAGGACCCCTCAGCTTCTCAGTGTCCACCAAAGTTCTCAGATGGGGGTGCAGGAGCCATCACAATAGCCACCGCATCCTACTGCAGGATTCTGAAGTTTCTCAAGTGCAGGCATTTTGGCAGAACAAAATTGAGATTTATTAGCAAAATTCTCTGTCCATTTGGAACTGAAAATAGGAAACACGAGCCCTAGATGTCCAGCTCTGCAATGCACAGATCATTCATTACTAAGTTTTCAAGGGCCAGGGGAATTTTTAAGTACAAATATGGTTTTAAGCGGTAATATGATGCTTTTGTAGTTAACTTCATAGTCATGCAAAATATCCATGATTAATTCTTCACTAATTAATATGACATTAGAAGTAGTGCTTAATTAGAAAACCAGAATGATAGGTATTCTAAGCATGGCTTTAGTATTATACATTTCTATCCTCAGCGTATTTGCTTAATTCTCAGATATCAGTATGTATACAGCTACTTTCTCTTTGTGTAATGAAAAGAAAGATCTGTACTAATGAAATTTAGACAAGGAATCATGTCTGTATCTTGTCTTCTCAATAACTACAATGAAGACAATGATATATAATGTATTAATTATTGTAAAAATAATAATAAAATAAAATATTACTTAAAAATAATTCTTCACTAATTTACCCACCATGAGGAAACCTAGTCACATGACTGAGACAACTAGCATGACTGGATAGTCCTGTATTCCCACAATTTTGAGAGAGGAGCAGAAAGAGTCAGGAATATAGTCAACCTGTAACAAAATTATGAATTCAGAGTCTTGATACTTTCCTTTAATTTTATAATGTACTGGAAACTGCACTCATCTTTTACAAGTATTACTTGATTTTAAAATTTAAAATAACATTATTGAATATTGTCTTATTACAACCATGGAGAAAAAGTTCAAAATATTATGTGATACATACTAGTGCTGGAAGCTTGGCTTCGGAAATGAGAACGTTAGTCTTAGCTCTCACAGTCCGATGCCTCCTCTAACTCTCAAAGTTTCACCTCACAGTTTCAAAGTAAACCAGATAGCACACATGGCTCACTTTGTTTCCACCAATGGCTAAGCTCGGTACCTCTTTCTGAGCCCATGGGGAACATAAAATACAGGGCCACTGACTTGATTATTATGTCCATTTTTTCTAACATCTCCTTTAGCATTATGTAATGCCACGTTATTGTAGGATCAGTGAAAGAATACATGTTAAATTAGCTAACTACCTGGCATCCTACATACCCAATAGCTGGATGCTTAAAAATAATAGAAGTGACTTCCATTGTAGTTGATTTCCTGAATAAACTATACTTGAGTGGGAATTTCTAGCCATAAGTCAGGCTTGATTTCTCTGAAATACTTGATAAAATAGCCTGAACTGGGCTGGGGAGATAGTGCAGTAATCCAAGCACCTGCCTAGCAAGTGCAAGGACCTGGGTTCAATCCCCAGTACCTCATGCTGTGCAATCACCAGCTGCACAGCCAGGCCCTGTACTAAATAAATAAATAAATAAATAACAGATAGATAGATAGATAGATAGATAGATAGATAGATAGATAGACTTAATAAAAGATAGCTTGAACTTTTGGAGACACTGAGAAACAACAAAATCAGAGGCTGGCATGGTCTCCTGTGGATTAGACTATTTGAAAAACATCACATATAAGTGTCTATTTATAAAGCCCATGAGAAGCAAGGTATTCCTTGAAAAACTCTGCCAAGTATCTACCATAGTATTATATACTTAAAACTTTACTTAAGCCATATTATTGTTGGAAGAGCAGTAGATGCCAAACTTTTCTTAGCTACTGAAGATTTTTATTACAATTCCCTATCTCTACTTTGCAGGAGTTAATATTACCTGGGTAGGAAGTCCTTTCAACTAAGCAATTTGGGCTTTCTAAATGGATATGAGCCATTTTTATTCATTTATTTTCATTTTTTGCAGCACCAGGGGTTGAACTCGGAACCCTGCACTTGCCAGGCAAGCGCTTCTTCCACTGAGCTATCTCCCCGGCCCCTATGAGCCATTTTTAAACAAATTTGTTAAGATATAATTCTCCATCATACAATTCATCCATTTACAATGTAAAATTCAATGGCTTTCATTGTATTCATATATTTGGGTAACTAATGGCATAATCAATGTTAGAGCGAAGTGCAGGAAAGATTTTAGGAAGTAGAAAGAACTGTGGTCATATGGGAAGGGGAGCAATGGCAAGGGAGGGATGGAAGGAAAAGAAAGGAATTTTTCAAAGAGAACTGAAGGAAAGAAATGGAATCAGACCTTCCTCAAATGGGGCTGGGGAAGAAGGTTTGAAGGTGGGGGAGAGGAATGGGAAAAAAAGTTAAGATCTATTATGTACAGATACAAATTCACCAGAATAGATGTGATCATCATATACGGCAAACAAACAAACAAACAAACAAATAAACAAATACTTTTAAAAATTCAGGAACCAAAAAGCAAGAAGAAGCTCTGCCAGTTAATAGTTACTTAACCATTCACCTCTTCCTTTAATGTCTAGCAACCATCATTCTGTTCTCTGGTCCTAGAATTTGCCCACTCTGGTAACTTTCATAAAAATGGAATCACATAATACGTGATTTGTTGTAACTGGCTTCTTTCACTCCACACACAGGCTATCTTTACCAGGCCTCGTGGCACACTCCTGCAATCCCAGCACTCCGGAGGCCGAGGCAGAAAGATTTCTGTGAGTTTGAGACCAGCCTAAGCTAAATAATAAATTTAAGGGTAGCTTGAACTACAAAGCAAGGCTCTGTCTCAAAAAAAAAAAAAAAAAAAAAGATATTTTCAAGGTTTATCCTTGGCGTAGCATGTATCGCTTTTCATTTTTTATTGCCCCCTACTACATTACTGTATAGATACATCATTTTATTAGAATTCTTCAATTTTTGTTTATCCATTCAGCAACTTGCCGACTGTCCCTACTTCTTAGCTATTACTTGTAATGACACTCTCAACATATGCATGATGGCTTTTGGTTGACATGATTTTAGTTCTCTTGAATATTTATCTTTGCTGGATCATAGCTAACTTTGTGTTTAGCCTTTTGACAAAGAGGCATATGGAATTCCTCAACGGCTAAATCCTTGTATATTTCCCAAGATGAGCTGATTTTAGGTTCTAATATCACATGTTCACTTAAAAAAAAAAAAAAAAAAACTGGTGATTTTGCTCTGACCTGACATTTTGCATCTATTAGAGTGACTGGCTAAGAGACAGATGAAATGATAAGAGACTTGATGCAAACTCTCATCTCTCATTAAATCACCAAAGCACTTCATTTGTTTAACATCTTCTGTCATTTTCTTTTCTGTTGGCAACCCTTTCCCATTTGCAGTAGTGTCCTCCAGTCCTAAGCCATGTTTTCCTTCTCGACCTTTGTCTTATGGTGCCCCTCGCATGACAAGACAGGTCCAAGAGCTGTGGATGAGCTACCCTGGTGCTAGTGACTTTAGCCTCTTTATTTATTTTTATTTATTTTTTATTTTTTTGCAGAACCAGGTATTGAACTCAGACGCTTGCAGTTGCCAGACCAGCGCCTATTCCACTGAGCTCTCTCCCCAACCCCAAGGGACCTTAGTCTTGGCGTCAGTCTGTTTAACTGCTTTCCTGCTACTTTTACAAATGTAACCTCCAGATTCTGTAACAGCCTGACATAAAAAGAACCAATGGCACAAAACGCCACAACGGAATAAAAAAAAAAAATAGAGTTACACAAAACCATGTTCCGTGATGCTAGCCATCATCTAAGAAAATAAAAAGTAGGCAAAAGCAAATCCTAATCATCACTAAAGTAGCAGGCAGAGTCTTTGTTTATAATGCACAAATCCATGAAATTTGACCTCTTAAAGGTTAGGAAGATAGTCTTTGCATACATGTCAACAAAGTAAAATTATTTATTTTCAAAGTGAATTACAAATTAAACATATAATTGAGTATCATTTCTTTCCTACAAGTGAATCATCATGGAAAGCCATACACTTACTCTAGTACTTATTTCCTCTTTTCAATCAGAAGTTTCTCTTTCGATACTCTGTTCAAAATCCATACAATGGATACAGCAATTTCACACATATTTATTGGGTGTCAACCACCTGCAAGGCACTGTACTAAACATTCTTTTGAAAGGACCTTTAAAAGCCATTATTCTTTTGAATGTGCCCATTTGAGGCAAATATTCCTCCATGGATGGTGGGTTTTATTTGGGCAAATGGTCAAACGTTATTCAGAGTCAATACTGATGGATGGGGTGAGTGAGATGCGTCGAGCAAGATGACATTCTTCACAGTCAAACTTATGTGTGACTATAAATTTATGAGGCTGGTTTTCTTGTGTGGTTCATTAACCAGATTTGAAGAAAATTCTACAAGAGGAGTTCGGTAACATCTTGAGTAATGGCAGCACTGGTGAATTGTGTGATGCCAACGTGATGATTCTGATGGATGGCACTCTTTGGGTGTATTAGTCCTGGCATGTTTTAAAAACACATTCACTGCTTATGGTCACACATTATATAGAGCCTAGAAAATGCTGGACGCTGTAAAAATTCAGCCATACTCCTAGCCAGAAGGCTATCATTTTCCAGTGACTGTGCATTCACCCCTGAAAAAGATGGAAAACAACCAATGGCATGTGTGACTTGTTCGTTTCCAGAGCCAGAAAGAAGCTGGGGCTTGAGCTATCTGTCCTAGCAAAAGGTTGAACTGTAGAAAGACATCCTGCCTGCCAGGTGACTTGTCAGAGCTTGGCTTATAGAAAGTTCTCCATGTGACACCCCTTGCAAAAATAGTCAGAGAACATGACTCCAGCTCTTATCATTTTGTTCAAAGGTTAGAGCTACTTTAATAGACCTTGAAAGGAATAAATCATAGCTGAGTGTTATATATTGATGATTTGCTGCATTCTAAATCTTACCCAAATTCTTTGTCCTATACTCAGTCTGAAAGCTTCTTTTATAATCTAAGCAAAGGATTGTAGATAAGACATGTTACTTTGTTAGGGTTGCAGTTGCAAACTGTCACAAACTAGGTGGCTTTAACTAATAGGAATTTATTGTCTCATTGCTCCTCAAGCACAAAATCTGAAACCCAGATGTTAGGAAATTTGGTTCACACTCGAGTCTAAGGACAAATATGTCTGTGGCCTTTTAGTGGGTCTAGAAATCATTTTGTTTTTGTTTTTTCTTGACATTGACTTTGATTTTCTTTCTTCTACATCTCTATATGTGTCTATGTTCCATCTTCTTTCTTTTTATAAATACTTAAGTCATTACATTAGGTCCCACACTCCAATGTGACTTCAGATTAGCTAAGTCAGAGCTTCAAAAATCATATTCTCAAGTAAGACTACCTTGAAAAAGTACAGGGGCCCTTGATTTTGGAAAGATACTGTTCAACTTTGTGTAATAGGCATAAAACTGGAAAACTGTATGTTTGCAAAGCATGCAGTTCACTCATGTAATCTGTCTCTCAGTCAAGAATGAGAGATCATCAGCCGGGTGTCGTGGTGTAGGCTGGGTGTGGTGGTACACACCTGTAATCCCAGCACTTGGGAGGCTGAGACAAGAGGATCAGTGCAAGTTCAAGACTAGCCTGGGCTACAAGAGTGAGCTCAAGGCCAGCCTGAACTGCATAGTGAGACCCTGTCTCAGACAAAAAAAAAAAACAAAAAATAATAATAATAATAATGAGAACATCATTCTTGAGACTATCAGCATACTTTTAATCATCAAAGTCCCATAGGCATCTATAGTCCTTAATACAAACAGAGCTAATTGCTGTCTAGTTTTGAACTTGAACTTCATATAATTGTAGCATGGCTGAGTCAGTGATAGAATTCTCCTCTGCCATATAATTACACACACACACACACACACACACACACATATATATATATATATATATATATATATATATATATATCCTTCTGTGCTAACTTTCTTTAACTCAGTACTTATTGGTGCATACAGTTCATTCATATCTCTGCATTACTGAGCAGAGATTATTGAGCACAATTGCTATGTAATATTTATTAAATTAACATGCCACAATATAGTCAGATTTTCATAACAGCAAAAAAATGCCTCAACTAACATCATAAGGCATTAAGGTGTGTTTCAGCTTCTGGTTTCAGTCCACGGCCACTGTCTGGTTGGCTTGCACCAGCAGTAACACAGTCTTCCATACAGAAGCCCTGATCACCTCATGGAGGGTGGGAGATGAAAGGGAGGGGCTGGAGTCCAACACCCCTCTGCAGGGCACACCCGAGTGATGTACTTTCCTTCCACTACACCTCACTTCCTAAATGTCCCATCTCCTCCGACGAGCATCCAGGTAGAGTGGCCAAGCCTCAACACAAAAGCTTCTACAGGACTGCCAAGATCTGAACCATAGCATCCTCTTACTATGGGAGAGAATTTGGTAGCTTCCAGTTTGGAGCTCCTACAGAGAATGCTGCCTGAACGCTGAACATTCCAATAATACACATCTTTTGGTGAATATATATGAACCTTGGGGCAGTAGTGCTAGTCGTGGAATACACTTCTGTATTTTGTTCAGCAAACTGAGCCAAATGGTTCCTCTAAGGGGTCCGCACCAATTTGTGGTGCTATCTACAGTGTTTTTATGTTTTGGTTTATAACCTTGGAAATACTCGGTGTTTCCATTATTTCCTTTTTATTTTTTAGCATTTATCTCTGCCTTCATACTAAATCAGATAGCAGGGAAGTCATGTGACAATAAAATGCAAAACATCCCATGCCTTTCTATGCTGTGTGATGTCTACCTTTGCTAATTGTCACACAACTATGTGCCTAGAACAGAAGTACACAGAACATAGACAAAATACTTTACCCAGAATTTATTCCCCAGAACCAGTGAAATAGAAAGCTTGGAGTGCAGAGAAAAGGAGCTCCAATAAAAAGACAGGGAGAAAGGGAGACAGGGAGACTACTGACGCTGATCTAAACAGGTGACTTAGGGAGAACAACACCGGGAGCCAAGAGAGGCCCATAAACTTCAAGAAGACGATAAGATCTGAGACTCCAAATAAATGTTGCAGGATCTATCACTTCTTGGGTGGATTTGAATAGTTCTGGCATTTTCGAAAGCAGAAATACAGTGAACAAGAAGAACCAGAACAACAGACATTGCAGAACAAATGTGTACACACACACACAAAGGACAAGATAGGCCCTTTCTACTGATGCTACGGTTCATCTAAAGCCTCATCCAGCCTGAAGATCACTGAAGAAAGACAAAAGCACCCAGGCACACCAGACATTGATAACTAGTCGACAGTATAGGGTTGCAGGCCTGAAATAAAAATATTAAAAGAATATCTGCTGTTCCATTCTGTTTCTCTGTCTATCTCCAACTCCAAGGAGAGTTACACACAAAGAACATTGCATAATTATTCACTGATTCACGGATAATAATGAGCCAAATGATAAAGTGTGCGTTAAGCTCAGGCACAGGAAAACCTGTGATTTCAAGTTGTCTTTTCATCTCTGAATATCGGGGATAAAGCGAGAGAGAAAGGGGTCACCGTCGCTCACAGAACTGACATTAACCCAGCAGAGTGGAGCGCTCCACCTGAAATGCTCAGCTTATTTCCCTGACTCTGATGCTAGTAAAGGTCTTTAGATGCTTCGTTTCATCTTCTGTGATAGCTGCGCTGGGGTGATGACATTTCATCTCGAATGTCTAGAGGCTTGTTAGCAGAGACCCTGTCACCGCCAGGGATCACAGCACTCTTGTGCTCAGTCCTTAGGGCACTGATCTCAGCTGTACAGCTGGACTCAGCAGCAGACACAGCACGGTCGAACACGGCAAGCAGCTGGATCTCTCGCCAACAGGCGGTTATTGTCCCGAAATGAATGCCAGTTTGCAGAGCACAGAGTGTTGGCTTTCTCTTCTCCATGTCGCTGACAGCAGCCGAATTTCAGCAATGGCTGAGATGTGAAGCGATCAGGAGAGGAAAAGGGGAGCTCATCTTCCCAGGATATCGCCAGTGCGTCTGTTTAGGACGTGCTAGAAATCGGTATCCCAGCTAGACTAATGCATTTCGACCAAGGTGGTCAACATTGCTGAGAATGATCACAACACAAAAATACAGAAGAAAGGGCAGGCTAAGCCTGCCAGTACACAAGCAAATTTCCACTCAAGAGTATTTTCCTCCTTGTATCTATAAGCATAATTATCACTCTATTATGGCTCTTGCTTTCTAAACAATCTCTCTCTATTGCATGACATCCCTCTACCCTTGAAAGATGAGCCAGGAAGTGAGCATGTGAAGAGCTGCAAGTTTTAGCGCAGTGTTTGCTCTGAGACTGGAAGCTATCAGGGAAATAATGATTTTATTTCTTACCTGTCGTCCTCTGAATTGGAGCAGCGCTATTGGCAGTTTTAGGAATATCTTTCCCTTTGTTTCTGAAAGAAAGTAAAATGTCAGCCAGACAAGAAAGACTTTTGCTGTTGTTGTTGTTTCGTATTAGTCAGTAGTTTGTGGCATTTTAGGCCACTAGGAGGAGAAATGTGTAGCGTGTTTTATGTCTAGGAGAATCTTTCAAAGCATTGTTTTTCAAAAAGTATTTCAATCTTCATATTCTTTACTTTCAGTGACAGCTGAAGGAGCAAATATGTTGGAAGAATTGTTTCTTAACTGAAGGATTCCACCTTTTAGATTTCGTCTATATCAAGTCATGCAAATTTGATGAGAAGGTCAAAGTCATTTCAGTAGCATGTGCGGTGCTTAATTCAAAGTTATAGACATGGCAAAATTACTTGTAGCCCTGTGTCCTCTGGGCATATATCAATATCTTCGAATATCAGGGTATATTTGGATTGTCAAACAGACCAGAGGAGCAAAACAATTGTAATTCTAACCAAAACTGGACACCCTAGTGTACAATAGAATATTGGATTTGAGAAGGTTGCCCTTTCATTTAATTATGAAAAGGAAGGGAGAGAGAGCAAATAGCAAAGGGCTTCCATTAGTGAAAGCTCTGACCTGGTATTCTGGTGCTAGGTCTAGTTAGAGATGTAATGCTTAGGAAGATTAAATAAAAGATCTTGAACGATTGCTTAATATTGGCTTTCATGTCCTTTTAAAACAAAGTATCTCAAGGTACATTTAACAAAATAGGAGAAGATTCATACTGGTAGTTAGTTCATTAAAATTGTTCCAGGGAGAACTATATAGACCAGGGTAGCATGCTGGGAAGTCCACGAAGATCAAACAGAACTAAATAAAAATGAGTTTGAGTATGTGCGTGTTGTGTAATAGAAAAACAAAACAAAATGACAAACTATATCATTAAAACCAACCCTGGCTCTTTGAAATGATAACAAAAGCATTTAAAAGAAGA
>PVJA010055582.1:0-11128 GCA_004027025.1 Myocastor coypus | reverse complement strand
AAAAAAAAAAAAAAAAAAAAAAAAAAAGGGAAAAAAAAAAAAAAAAAAAAAAAAAAAAAAAAAAAGGGGAAAGAAAAGTTAAAAAAAAAAAAAAAAAAAAAAAGGAAGCTGCGTTAGGTACATGCATCCACTCCCTAAGATGACTGCAAAATGCATGTACTGCAAACTTACACAAATAAATAAATAAATACTACAGCCTATTTGTAAGAATAAGTTCATAGAAAACAAAGATATGAGTCTCACTGTGGTGGCTTACAGAATAGATGCACTTAATAAAATAAAATAAAAAAGAGCTGAGATATAGTGAGAATCAGTCTCAAAAGACAAAAAAAAAAAAAAAAAGAGCTGGGATGTAGCTCAGTGTGATGAAGGTCCTGGTTTCAATTCCTAGTACTGCAAAAAGGAAAAACAAGGCTGCCTGTGAAGAGAAAAAGAAGAGATCAAGAGCTTTAGAAATTTAAAAGCTGAAGAAATTTAATTACTTCAATTGTCATGATAGGAAGAGCATTTATATAATAAAATGAGAGTAACACTGTAGAGGATGATGAAAATGCAAGGGAAAGGACATTGTTTGCTTAGTCAAAAGACTTAACAACTTCTATGTATTACCTATTTTTCTATGAGTTAAGGATCTAAGGATGGATGACATTCACATGATTACTGCTGCTGAGAATCTGAGAAGGACGAAAGCTTCTAAGAGAGTAGAGATTCTAGCTTCAAGAAGAGAATCAGTTCTTTCATGAAACAATGATAAAACAGTCAAGATGAACATAAATGTGCTTGTAGTTGGAGAAGAAAGCAAAGCATCTGAGGAGGTTCATACTTCATGGTCTTTACTGGGCCTGTGACGCAGGAGATATAAATTCATAAACCCAAACAAGCCCATTCATAGTAAAGACCAAAACATATTCAATAAAACAATAAAAGTAAGTAAAATGAAACAAAGTTGACCACAGAGCATAACTACTAACTCAGTTAGAGTTGAAAATAGTAAATTTTAAGGTCTAGCCAGGTAGTTCAGCAGATCAAGTGCCTGCTTAGGCAAGTGCAGTAGTCAGAGTTCAATCTGTCCCTGGCACCACATGCCATGCTGGCCCCACCCCAGGTGCACTGATCCGGAGACTAAGTCCAGGCATGGTGGTGCACACCTGTAATTCCAGTGTTGGGGACCCTGGAAACAGGAGGATAACTATGGAGAATCACTACAAGTCTGAGCTGCATAGTGAGACCGTACACAAAATGCAAAAATAATAATAGTAATAATAATAAAATAGTAAATATTGGAACAAATTTATGTGATAGTGGGGAAATTTCTCCAGTAATATTGGGTGACAGGTTAAATATGAAGAGAAAAAGCATAGGCTTAAATTTATCTTTGGTGATAACAGTTGTAACTCATTAACTTTAAAATCTGTCATTTATAAAAATTCTATTCTATTTCTAATTAATTAAAATTCTTCAAACAAGAGAGAAACTATTCTACAAAGTTCAGTGAGAAAGTAGAAGGTCATGCCCAAGGTTGGTGACATATACCATTCTCACCACGTTAAAACACAAGCACAGGCCCAAACCTAACTGCAAGCATAGCTATATGCCCATAGGAAGAGAAAATCAGTTTCCCATTCCCAGATGGGGAATCAAGAGGTTAAGCTAAACAAGCAGGGTGAATCAGTAAGCGAATTTTTAAAAAAATGGAAGAAAAGAAGAGATGAAGAGAGAAAGAACAAAGAAAAGAGAGACAGAGAACGCAAGGTTGGGAAGAATAGAAAATAAAGGTTTAAACTATAGCAAAACATGAAGATGTATTGGAAAAATAAAGAGAAATTTGTTGCATCAGCAATTAAGGGAATTTTGAAGGAAAGGAGGAGACAAAGACAGACACAGGCACAGGGAGACAGAGAGCTAGAGAGACAGTCTAATCCTGGAAAGGAGTGCCATCAGGGATGAAAACGTAGTCATCAGAATGTTGCTACATATTAAATGGTCTAAGAACTAAAGAGAAATATCCCCTTCTAGGTCATTTCTCCAGTAATTCACCTCCTCTGTCAAGACCTGACCCCCAAGAACAAGTCAGCTATAATGGCTCTATTATCCAGTTATCTTCAATATACATTAGATTTGGCAGGGTGATTTTATTGGCTTTTGGAACCATTATTCTTGAGTCCAAATGAGTTTCTCCTCTTTAAGTTGCAATTGTAGAGTACTGACTACTAGAGATGAGAAAAATGACTATGACCAGGAGTTACAAGCACAGTAAATCTCAAGATGAATCACCATCGTTTATTTAGATGACTGCAAGAAAACTGTAGAACTCCGGAGCCAGGGCTAGTTTTAGTTAGGGCAAAGGAGTCATGTCGAACATTCAATGAAACATGAATAGTATCATGCAATGTGATTGTAGAAAGCCTGGAAGACATCTGAAAATTATTTACAACGCAGAATAGTGATGGCTCAGAAGAAAAACTATGACTACAAAATTCTGAATTTTGAAGCAGTGTCTTAGAAATTAACAGCAAGAATAAAACATATGGTCTACTTTTGCACATGAGATTGTCCCAGCCTCTCCTAAAGATCACAGAAGGACATTTGCTGCCTTTGATCACATAGTTTGTGACAGATGAGAACTGTGTCTGTGCCACAGGTGAAGTACAGAATCTGGTGTGCGGCAGGACCCTCTGTTTTTAAAGCCCTGGCTTCATAAGCCCACCATACAGGAGAGATGATCCCATGGCTATAGAGCAGACGTAACAACTCCCATTCTACTAAGTTGAGAAGAAAATATGCTTTGTCTTTCTTCTTAGTTTCAAATACTGAATTGCTTCTCCCTTTTAGGGCTATTCCTCTAGAAACATTAATGAAGGAAAAATGCAAGAAATTTTACCAACTTGTGAGAGATTGAAGTAGAGATAAATACAAGAAAAGAACCAATAAATACTATCCTACCAAATTAACACATATATTCATTTATTTATTTGTCTATAAGTACTAATTCTGGCCTATAAACAGAAACTGTATTAAAAAAAAATAAGATTTCTTGCAACCTTACAAACTGATCCAAAACTAAAGGATCTGGTGACAAAACATTTGTCATTCCATTTAATTTTGCATGTGTAAAGGCCAAAGAATATGTTTCCAAATGCCACCAACATGGCAGCCTTTTGACTCTGCTCCAGTCTAAGAAAATTACCATAAACAGCTTTTCAAAACATCATGGTAATGATTTCATGTTTCAGCAGTGCTAGTGAGACATAGGCTAATAGTAATTTTACTCAATTCCCTGTGTGATTTATTGCTAGTGGTAAGGAAAACATTGCCTGTAAATCATCAAACATTGTGACCCTTGTCTTTCAGTGTAATGTTGAACTGAATAATTCATTATGTCTATTTTGCTAACTTCAAAGTTGTATTTGAAGTGGCTGTATTTGGTATAATGCAAACTACTTGTGTTTTACAATACTTCCATTTTTGTATCTTCTCATATCCTCACTATCTATCTGCAGAGAAAAATATCTGCAAGTTTTATTTTATAAAAACATTTGGAATGATTGATTATCTTTCCTCTCTTGCCATCCAGAGTACTATCCTTCATTTGATTTTTCAGGCTAACCTTCCAACCTTTGCTAGTTAGCTCCTGTTCATTGCCCAAATTTATATATGCTGGAGTGTTGCTGCACTCCTTCCCAGAAAGTTCTGTCCTATACATCACATGATCTTTTTTAAAAAATTTTTATTCATTTCAGTAAGAAACAAGATAAGATAGAAATAAAACAGTTTCAAAACAGATTGGTAGGACAGTTACAATAATTAATACTTTGCATTTTGTTGTCTTCATAGTGGTTATTCAAAGGGCAAGATGTAGACAACACATCTTGTCTAAACAATATTAATATAAACCTTTTTCTATCTCTATTTAGAATAGTGGTTCTCAACCTTTCTAATGCCGTGACTCCGCAATACAGTTCCTCATGCTGCAGTGACCCCAAACCAAAAAATAATTTTGGTGGCTACTCCACATTACTAATTCCAATAAATAACATTTCACCATGACATAGCATGGGTTTAAATATGTATTTTCCAATAGCTTTAGGCGACTTCTGTGTTTTGGTCATTCAACCCCCACCAGGGTTACGACCCACAGGTTGAGAACCGCTGAGACTATCCATGGTTGCTAGAAAATAGAAGTTCCATTTTATGTGTAACGCATTTGATATTCAGACAGTGATGTTAAGCTTAACTGCTTCTATCATAGAATAATAATATAATTAAGCTTCTCTTCTTTCTGTTTACCAAGTACAGTTTGCAGTATCACTGTTTTTTGTTTATTTTTATTACGTTTAATAAAAATAACAATATGACAGCTTCAAAACACGTATTACTTTCTCAATAATTGACACATTACATATTGTTGTCCTCATAGTAGTTATACAGAGCACAGGGTGTAGACATGATTAATTTCCTAATCAATTTTGGTAAGGAAAGAAAAAAAAGAAAAGATTTCTTCTCTTTGAACTGAAAAGAAGTAGTTGTATACATAATCCAGGGTTGCATAATTGTATTGTGTTACCAGTGAAACTGATAATGTTGGAAGCTGTTGATTTAAGCCGCCTACACCTCATCATACTAATCTAGCTGTGCGTTTTATGCCTCAAAATTAAGCTTTTCTGCTGGGTGATCAAGGGCAAGTTAAAGCAAGACCTGTATAACAAAACAATTTATCTTTTATATCTTCCAAGGTCAAAGCCCCTCAGGATTAACTTTGGAACCATGTACAGTGCTTTGTAAAACTATTGTCAGTGTCAGCCAACAGGATGAGTCATGGCCTTTGCTTGACCACTTTGCTTACTGTGAAAGCCTGAAAGAATGTTTCTTCTCTAGGTGACTCTCCTTAGACACACTATACTTCGTTTATGCCTTTTCTCTGAGGTCCCGTAACACGACACATGATCTTGAAGCCATTATAGTTACATAGCTCATGCTATATTTTCCATAGGTTACAAAAGTATTACCTCCAACCCATCCTTTACCACTGAACTCCAACACAAATACCCAACTGCCCATCCTGAAGTCGTTCTTAAATTTTTTCTCACACATTAATTATGGTGGATTTTTTTTTTTCAAAATATACCTAGAGGGGCCAGTGAGATGGTTCAGCGGTCTAAAGCGCATGCTTATGAAAGCTTAGGCAACCACAAGGACCGAGGTTCAATCCCTGGCACCACATGCTGCACCAGCCCCATCCCCAAGGCAGGCTGAGCCAGCTACAATTTTTTAAAAAAATTAAAATTAAATTTTTTAAAAAATTAAATTTTAAAAAAATTAAAAATATACCCAGATATGAATGGGTACCACCATTACTATTGTCCTGCACCAAGCGGTATCATCCCTAGCTTGCCTCATTACAATAATTAGTAGTGCTGCTTCTACTCTACACACACTCTAAATCATTCTTATAATATTCAGACAAAAAAACAGCAGACAGACAGACAGACAGACAGACAGACAGAGCTGAATCTGCCCTATTTCTTTTATTTCTTTGAACTTATCCTCCTTTAAGTCACTCCTTGTAGAAAGCCAGGTGTCTCCTTGCTGCTGTCGCAGACCAATGTTCTTTCTTCTTCCTCTATGTACAAGTCCTTTACCTTACTGATCCTCAAAGTTTTCTCCCATTTTTTCTACAAATACCTTTCTTGTGTGAGGCCTTTCTAGATAATCTTTTTAACACTCCACCCTCAATAATAGTCTTTCTAGAAACATGTTTTTTTTTTTTTTTTCCATTTTCTTTTTGGTACTGGGAATCAAACAGACTGATCTCGGGTCCCTGCCTGCCAGACACGTGCTGTGCTCCTTAGTGGCATCCAGCCCTGGAAACATCATCTAGAACACTTAGAAGACATTTTGAAGAGATTCTTGTGCTGCATACTACAAAATGAAAACAGATCATTCACCAGTATCATTTTCTTTCATTTTCTACATTCCAGGAATTATCTTTGACTTTGTGGGTCTACATTTGAAAAAACAATACTGTACTTCCTCTTCTCAATCTTTATTTTTTACATATTTGTTTATTTATTTTTAATTTTAGGGAAATGTTTCTGAAATTAATGCATCACATGAGATTAATAAGATATTAGAATATTTTACTCATTCTTGCTCTCCAAGTGTTACTTTTGTATTGTATTGTATCCTTGTTTTTAAGAATATGGAATGAAATAAAATAGTGTAGTAGAGTACAGGTGATGATCACTAAAATTCCTACATAATTTTAGTGAGTTTCTGTTTCATTCATATTTATGTATTCATTAGAGGCACTCTATTTAAATGTATATCTTGGTTTTTATTTCTTACAGTTCAAATTTTCCCAAATGTCTGCAAATTTAAGAATGACAGAATAGGGGCAGGTAGCTCACTAGACTAAGCACTTGCCCGACAAGTGCAAGGGCCTGAGTTCAATCCCCAATTCAAAAAAAATAAAAATAAAAATAAAAAACATATTTTCCTATTTGCATATTTGTGCAAGCCAGATACTTCGCTATTAATCTGACTTTTATGCTTGAAGACTCCTATTTCCAGAATGTAAGATCTGGCTCTGGGCATCAACTCCAGTGTTATCTGATATTGATCAAGTCACTCATTTGTAAAAGGAAGGTCACTCCAGCATTTTATTTACATGGTTAGTGTCCCCTGACAGACAATTTGTTCACAATATGAAGTACATAATTATTGTAACCCTCTGAAAAGAGCTCAATCCAATTCTCTACACTTTCAATTCATTTTTTACTCCTGATTTTCTTAAGATCTGGCATCCTCGAATCGGAAGCCTCTTTGGAATTCAGTACATAGGTCATCTTCCCCCATTCGAGGTCCTGTTCCCTCCTATCATGATTCTTCTAACATTTGTCTCCAAACTGCTGTCTGTGAGCCCTAAAAATGTTGAAAGTTCACAACCCTTAATAATCACCTAGGAATGGCCTATGGGATGCAGGAGAGGTGCAGTCTCTGGGCCCCTTGCAAGCAGGTGCAGAGCTTTCTTGGAGCTGTTTAAAAACTTGAGCAGACTTTAGGCAGCCTGTGGGACTATGGTAAGCTCTTTCTGTAGCCCCCAACACACAGGTGTGGAGCTTCTTCTGGCACCAGTTCAAACTTTTAAGAACTCAGGAGCACTCTGAGTGACCTGCAGGAAACAAGAGAACTGAGATACATGGGCCCATCTCAGGTAGGCATGTAGCTTTCCTAGAGCCATTTAAGAACTTTGGCAGATTCAAGGGCTAGGGAGAGAGCTCAGTGGCATAAGCACCTGCATGGCAGGCATTAAAGACCCAAGTTCTATCCCTAGTACTGAAAAAAGAAAAAACATGACTGACTGGATGACCTGTGAGGCTCTGAGTGCTTACTGGGACCTTCAGAAATGGTAAAATCCAAAAACAAAAGGCAATCTCAATCTTCTAGCCCACCCAGAATAAATCCAGAAGACAAAGACATACAAAACTAGGAAATCACGCAGCTGAAATCTCTGAAATAGTAGCAACTAAAATAAAGAAACAAGTCCACCTGGCTATAAAAGTAATAAGATCAAAAATAATCTCTCAGATCAAAAAAGAAAGGACAACAACTGTGAAAGAATTGCTCAGTACAACTAAGGAAGACATAGACAGAGGAGAATAGAAAAATGATGGGAACACTGAATGAACAATAAAAGAAAGAATTAATGAAACAGATTCAAACAGATATCCAGTAAAATAAGAATTCTACTGAAAGCTGGAAAAACTGCTTGAACTTGATTGACTGATTGATTGATTGATTGATGTTATGGCCAGCTCAGCCTGCCCTGGGGGTGGCACAGCATGTGGTATCAGGGATTGAACTACAGTCCCTGAGGTTATGTAAGCTTGCCTAAGCAGGCACTTTAGACCTCTGAGCTATCTTGACAGCCTTGTGGCAAAACTGCTTAAATGAAACTGGAGATAGCTGTTAAGACCTTGAAGACAGCATTGCAGCTAACGAATGTGGAAGGAAAGATTGCTTAAAACTAACAAGGAACCAGGAAATGACAATTCAGTAGTTACAAGATGAGGCAAAGAAAAATAATATAAGAATAATAGGTATCAATGAAGCAGCAGGAAACAGCACAAGTGACATAGACTATTTGTAGAAATATTAGCAGAAAATTTTCTGAACATGAGAAAAGAAGCTGACAAACAGCTAAGTGAAGCATGTAGAGCTCCACACAGCCATGTCACAATAAATCTATAACTAGACACATCATGATAAAGATCTCAGAAGTTGAGCAAAGGAATGAAACATTGAAAGCAGCTAAAAAGAAGAAACACTGGGGCCTGGCAGGATGGCTCAGTGGTTTAAAGCACCTGCTTGGGAAAGCTTGGGCAGCTTCAGGGACCATGGTTCAATCCCTGGCACCACATGCTGCGCCAGCCCTGCCCTCGGGGCGGGCTGAGCTGGCCATAAAAATGAGTGAATAAACAAACAAAAGTTCTGAAACAAGAAAAAAAATAATAAATAAAAAAATTTAAAAAGAGAGAAGAAACACATCACTTACAAAGAAAGCGCACCAGAATCATGGCAGATCTCTCAAGACAAACCATCAAATTCAAAAAGAACATAGAGTGAAGTATTTTAGGTCCTAACAGAAAATAGTTTTGAAGCTAGCTTGATGTACCCTGAAAAATTATGCATCAAATTCAATGGAGACATAAAATCTACCCATGACATAGATCAACTGAAGAAATTGATGACCAACAACCAACCCTACAAAGTGTACTGACAGATATCCTAGAAAGAGACAGAAGTGATTACAGTTTCAAGAACAACATAAAGGAACCATGAAACAGTAAGTAAGTAAAAAGAGAAAAAAGAGTAAAGAACCTATAACAAAATAAGGTGACAAAGATAAGCCAATACCTATCAAATCTAAACAGCAATGTAAAACAGTTGAATTCACCAATCAAAAGAAACAGACTAGCAGATTGTATTAAGAAACAAAATCCAGCACTCTGTTGCGTATAAAAAATACATTTAACTCAAAAGGACATTCAAAGAATAAAAGTCAAAGCATGAAAAACAATCCCGCATGCCACAGGAAATCAGAAAACAGCAGGGGTAGCTACCCTAGTTTCTGACAATAGCCAATTGAATTCAAAAATCACCCAGAGAAATAAAGGTCACTACATACTTCTTAAGACAAAATTGTAAGAGGAACAAATAATAATTATAAACATACGCACCCAATGTAGGAGAACACACTGACATAAGACAAATTTTAATAGACATGAAAAATAAAATCAGAAGCCCAGGAAACCCAGCAGCCAGGCCCACTGGAAGCCAAACCAACTCAGCAGGCAGGCCTGGCACAACTGGAGTAGCCCTGATCCACCTAACAACCAACACACAGCATCCCTGACCAACCAACTTACCCGCAGGCATACAGGTAGGACCTCTTGTCCAGCAAGTCTCTGCCCCACCCCCAGAACTCCACTCCTACCCACAGCATATGACTGATGGGTACATAGGCAGGAACACTAGGCCTATATCCTTGAGCCACTTGAACTACTATCTTGCCCAGAACCCAGCTCCATCATCTGCTGTGGAGCCCTGCAGCAAAATCCCCTGCAAGAGAGGGTGAGGGTCAGATCCCAGCAGCTAACCCAAAAGCTGAACATCTTGCCAGAGGAGTGTAGCAGGCTCTCATCGAAAAGTGTAGCTAAAGAAGCTGAGCACAACAGCCAGACCGAGCCAGGCACATCTGGACAAGACAAAAGTTGGTATATCCAGACCCAAATTTCAGTAGAAATAACTTCACCAAAGTTCTGCGCTAAAGTTCACTGTTATACAGACTGATACAAACAAGGAGCAAAATGCAATCTCAAGCCCTGAGCCCATTGAGAACAAACACAGGAGACACTACTATAGAAGAAAATGGGAATCACGCAGCTGAAATCTCTGAATTAGTAGCATGCAAAAGCATATAGAGGAACTTGGATTGGAGATAACCTCTGAAATACAAGAAAAAAAAAATCTTTGAATTACTAGAGTCTGAAGTAAAACAAAAGCTGCAAAAAAGTATGGAGGGAATCAGATCAGAAATAACATCTGTCAAGTAAAAACAGACATAGACATCTCTAAACTAATAGTGTTCGAAATAAAAGACAACTACAAAAAGGTAGAAAGGAAATGAAAGAAGAAACAACCTGAAGAAGATAAAGAAAAGATAACTATAATGAAAAACTTCATAAATGCATCTAAAGAAGACATTGATAAAAATTAGAGGAAAATGGGAAAATGATGGGATATATGAAAGATATAGGGCGCATAAAACAATCTCAGGGAGATATACAGGAAAATAAACACTCAATCACAGGCTGGCAACACCGTATAAAAGAAAGTGAAGATAGAGTTTCAGATCTTGAATACACAGTTGCAGCCAATGAGAAGGTGAGAAAGGAACTCATAAAAACAACCAGGTGGCAGGAAAAAAATCAACATCAGCAAGATGATGTAAAAATGAACAACATCCCACAACTCCAATCTCATCACAGCCACAGATGAAATGGACAGATTCTTAGACAAGTACAAATTACCAAAACTGAATCAAGAAGATATTAAAATTCTCAACAACCCAATAACAGCCAATGAAATACAGAATGTAATAAAAAGCCTACCGACAAAGAAAAGTCTGGGACCCGATGGATTCACTTCTGAATTCTACAACAAATTTAGAGAAGACATAACCCCAATACTCCTCAAACTCTTCAATAACATTGAAAAAGAAGCAATCATTCCAAAATCATTCCTAGAGGCAAATATCAGGCTGATACCAAAACCAGAAAGAGATGTAACTAACAAAGAAAATTACAGACCAATTTCTCTCATGAACATTGACGCAAAAATTCTCAATAAAATCCTAGCCATTAGAAAACAACAAATCATCAAGAAGATTATACATCACGACCAGGTAGGATTCATCCCAGGGATGCAAGGATGGTTCAATATACACAAATCTATAAATGCAATACACTATATCAACAGAACCAAGACCAAAAATCACATGATCGTCTCAATTGATGCCGAAAAGGCCTTTGACAAAGTGCAACACTCATTCATGTTCAAAGTCCTA
>PVJA010055581.1:0-10000 GCA_004027025.1 Myocastor coypus | reverse complement strand
CGCGACATTTGCCAGTGATGTCTGCGTTTCGCAGGTGTCACTGCCAAGTGCCAACGCTATCCGCTATTTGCTTACCACTGCCCACGTGGGACCAAACCCGCACTTAATAAGACAGAGACTACATTGTCATGACATATGTGCAGTAATATTCCCTGCATTCAAGCCCCAGAAGCACGGTTATTTAGCTAACATAGTCTTCTGCTATAATCATAGTAGTTTTTCTTCAAGCAGTAAAAGTCTCACCAACGATAGTCAAGCGTTTTCTGCTTTCCAATTACTTGCTGATGTGACGCCAAGTGCAGAGTAATATTTTCATGTATCATTAAACAAATGCAGTTGTGCTTCCCAAACAAGTTTCAGTTTGGGCTAAACTACATCCATTAAAGCTCTCAGAAATGGCACACCCTTCAGCTTGCAGCTTCTTTTACTTATAAATATTTAAACTGCACAGATAATACCTCAACTTCCCAGCAAGTATTGCATTAGCGGGGCCATCTTTAAAGCATAAAACTTCGTAGCAAGAGAAAATTAGGAGAAGAGAAATGAGTTGTATCACTGGCAAATAACATTCCAGAAGTCATCTATGCACCTTTTCTAGAAATATATAAAAGTATATTTGAAAGACCTCTCTGTCAGTGGTAATATATTTAGGTGCACCAAATATTACAGGTTTATCTTGAGAGATGAGAACTGTTCTTTTTCAAGCATTTAAGATTCTTTTAAAAAGTGGAAAAGTTTAAACTTGAGTAAAGTATGAATATGGAAATTGTATGACTGAAGTGAAGAATACTTCTAAAGCTATATTTTTACCAACAGCTTTAAAAATTTGAATCAAGGATTGTTTTTACACAGTGGGTAAACTGCTGAGCTGGGCTTTGTAGGGGAATATTCAACTGAAGAACTGAAATCCAGCCCAGCTGGTACAAGTGAAGGAGCATTTTCACAGAGAAAGCAGTCAGCCCACAGAATCAATTGCAGAAAGTCACTACGTACCAGCTCTGTTCCACACTCAGGGTTGAGCCCTCAGGCTTCCATCTCCTTTCTTTTCTGCTCCTTTTTCTTGTTCAAAAGGCTTATTTTGCAAGATTAATAGTTTCAGCTTCCTCATAATTCCTGCTACAAGAGATTTTGAGTCAACTCTCACAAAAATTTTATGTTATACTATGATTTTCAAGAAGCTATCAGAAAAACATTTTGTGTTGTTGAAAGAATGGAGTTAACCAGCATCAGATGCTCCATTCAGTCCAGTCATGCAAAGCAGCCAGATTTCTCCATTCACCTTCACTGGAGAGTAGAAAAATTCAAAGATAGAATGGTAATGTATAAGACAACTAGTGTAGGTCTACTGCAGTGGTTGATACATTGAGAAGTTAAAACCTTAAGTAAATTGGCTTGGCAATTCCACACCTTGGAAAGCTGAGGTCCCACCTTAGAGTGATGCATCACTTAAAGGATATAAAAGGGAATTGGAGCTCCTTGAAGGAACTCTGGTCTTCGCACTCAGCATGGAAGGGAAGGAGAGAGGCTTGCTAGAAGCTGCAGCTCTGTCTCCTCCCCTTGCTCTTTGCTGTTTTACACTGCCATGAACTGCTGCCCTCTTCCATGTGCCAGTCTGCCTTGGAGCCAGTGGAGTATGGACTAAAATCTCCACTAAATGGGAGCAAAATAAACCTCTCCTTCACTATGAATGCCAGGTATTTTGTCCCCACAATGAAAGAAAGGTAACTGAGATGGAATTTGGATACCAGAAAAGTGGTATCACTGTTATGAATTCCAAGCCCTTTGGTATGGCTCATGGGAGAGATAGGAAGGGTTTGAAGAAGTTGCCTACAAGCAAAAAGCTTGAATGCCTTCAACTTTTCTGAATGGGAGATTCTGCTTAGAGCTCAAAAAACAAGAATTCTGATAGCATCCTGATTGTAAAGAGCAGGTTGGAGAGGTTCATGTTCAGAAGCACTGCTTTGGTTGTTGGATTCCATATAATGTGTGTTATGGCTGGGCAGAAAGTTGGTCTGCATCTTGTTCATTTCCAGAGATTTTGCCTGAAACTGATATTATGAATGGAAGACTGGTTAATCTGGCAGAAGAAATTTCAAGGCAGTCGAATGTTGAGATAGTGGCATGGCTATTGTTTGGGGCTTTTAGTCAGATTTATGTTGAGAATCAAGAGCAAAGAGCCAAGGATGTTTTAAAATGTGAGTTCGGCCAGAAAAGAAAGCACCAGGAAGACTGTGGACTGCAACGATAGATCTGAGATCTCCATTGCTCATGAGGAACAGAATAGAAAAGAGGTCCTGAGTGCATAAAAGGAAGCCGCATATCCTCATCCATTGCAGCCTTAGAACTATAAAGGTGAGAGGCTTTGCTTTAAGAAGAAAAAAGAAACACAGAGCACCATATTTCAGAATGGAGGCAGTGGCCACACCAGGTACCACTTCCTTACAGAAGCTCTGGTCTTGGGTCTTTACAGTCAACCTGGAAGGAAGGGAGAGAGGCTTTCTAGAAGCTACCTGTGCTGCTCTTCCGTGAGCTCTTTCCTGTTTTTTGCTGCCATGAACTGCCACCCTCTGCCTTGGAACCATAGGAGTATGGAGTGAAACCTCCACTAACTGTGAGCTAAATGAACCTTTTTTCCTTAATTTTGGATGTCAGGTATTTTGTCTCAGCAAGAAGAAAAAAGTAACCAAGACGTCCACTAAATAATTTTCAGAATATTGCCAGGTCAAATTTTGGATAAAGATATATTTTTCAAACAATTACATTTTATACTGAAATTCATAAGTTATATTCTATGTATTAACACATAAAAGTCTTATGTAATTCTTATAATATATGGAAGAAATATGATAGATCTTCATTTAAAAAGTAGGATAGTAAAGGTAACAAAAGTGACAGGAAATGGATTTGATGTAATTTGGGCACAGTCTCTAATTATTTCCTATACATATCTACATCTCGGACACCCTAATTACTTTAACTGAGCTCCTATAATGTAAAGTGGTGCTAAAAGGGGTGCTATTAATAAAGAATGAAGTAGCATCAACTACTTCAGGTCTACCTGAAGAATTCTTTCAAGAATCAGATATTTAATTATCAGTCTGAATGTGTCTTCATGTTGGCATGAGCAGATAACCATGAATGAAATTTGCAAACTACAAAGGCAAAGAGACACTATTAATAATTAAGATGGGGCCACAAGCATCCAGCTGAGGTGGGTTGCACTGTCAAAGCCTTGTGACTACCCATCTAAGATGGGTGTAATATGGACAGCATCCAGAAATTGATTCGGAGTTATGGACCAAATTGTTTATCTTGGAGAAAATTAAAATACTATGGTCAATTTCTCTTTCCTTGGTTGGAACTAGATGTTGGCAATACAACAGGAAATACTTTTATTTTTTTTAGTGCTGTTTTAGCTGCTCTTCGCTTACTTCTGGAACAAAAACCTGGCACTCAAAATGAAGGAAGAAAAGTTTTATTTAGCTCACAGTTACTGGAGGTTTCAGTCCATGCTCTGCTGGTTCTGAGGCAGAGCAGCACGTGTAGAAAGCAACCTTCCATGGTGGTGGAAAAGAGAAAGAGGAGTCAAGGGAGGAGTAGCAGCAACAATGGCAACAGAGAGGAAGTCTGTCTCTCTTAAATTGCATTCAGGCTATCTGCCCTAGGGTGGGGAAAGTACTCACACCCATAACCTCAGCAGCACTAAGACCCATAATTCCAGCCTTGATCATCAATTAATCTCAAACTCTAGAAATCCCAGCCCCATGACTGCATGAGGCTTTTAGAGAACAACTAGACACAAGTCAGCAAATGTATTTGAGATAGGGTCCTACTACACAGCTTGGGCTCATAGTGATCCTCCTGTTTTCAGCCTCCCCAGTGCTGGTATTACAAGCATGTCACCAAGCCCAGTGGCCAGTTCAGAGCACGCAGTGACAAAGGGTGTGGGAGTGGCATGGCATGTGGTGCTGGGGATCTGATCCTGGTCTCTGCTCTTATCTAAGCAGATGCTTAGTACACTGAGCTATCTCACCAGCCCTAAACAGGGAATATTTTAAAATAGAATCAGTGCCAGAAAATTCATTGCTGAATATTTCCTTAATGCTAAAGTCAACTGGGGTTCTTATACACACAGTGTTTACAAGCAAGGTCTCTTTACCTTAGAGATATCTGAGTTGCAGTAGTTCTTTAATAAAGAAAAACATCGTTATAAGATATTTCTTTTACTAATATTTTCTCCTCTGTTTTGGAATATTTTTGTAATTTATTGATAGTAGCTTTGGACTAGAAAAGTTTCAAATTTTTATAAACTTATAATAATTCTATTTATAATATGTGTTGCATTGGCTCTAGAAAAATTTGCAGAAGTTAAAGTCATGAAGATTTGACCCTATATTTTAATTTGAAAAGATTATGCTTATAGATTTTATATATATCTGTGATCTTACTATGTGATACTTTTCTATATAGAGTGAGATAAAGATTATTGTTTGGTTTTTGTTGTTATTTTCTTAATAATTTGTATAGGGATATCAAAATTATCACGCTACTTAGACAAAAAACATTAAAACATGTGCGTAAAAATATGTCATTTAATCATTTTATGTGTATGTAACATGTTGTTTATCCATTAATCACTTAATAAATATTAGAATTAATTTCATTTTACCATTATGAATTATACTTCTATAAATATTATGCACAAGGTTTTGTGTGAATCTATGTTTTTATTTGTCTTAGGTTTATACTTAGCAGTGAAATTTCTAGGTCATATGGTAACTCCATGTTTAACCTCTGAAGAAATTATCAAGGTGTGTTTTGGCAAGCAGCTAAATCATTTATACTCTTATTAGCTATGTAAGTGGCTAATTATATTGAGTGTATTTTCAGATTCAAGATCGACCTTTCATTCAATTCATTCAATCATTTGACCTTTTTCATTTGCCATGTTTTAATTTATGAGTTATAAAAATTCACTTATATTTTACCTAATAGATCCTTCCCAGATATATGATTTACAAATATTCTCATTTTGAAGGTTGTCTTTGACAATATTTAATACATGACAGTTTTCAATTATGTAAGTAGAATGTTTCTGATTCTTTTGTTCTTTTGTTTTTCTATTTGTGTTTAGACATTTAGCTAAGAAATTATTGCCTAATCATAGGTCACTAAGGTTTACAATATGCTTTCTTCTAAGAATTTGCTAGTTTTAGTGCCTATACTTGTGAATTTCATCTTTTCATCTATCATTCCTCAAATTTCAAATTCTTTTGCCATTATTTTTTTAAAATATTCTCTGTTCTCTATTTCTCTTCACTCCTTCTAGGACTTTCTCTCTGTATAAGTTGGTGTACTTCATGTTACAGGGGTCTCTGAGTCAGTTTTCTTCTCTAATTTTTTTCTTTAATTTCTTAATTGATAATTTTAATTGATATACCGTCATTCTCTCTCTCTCTCTCTCTCTCTCTCTCTCTCTCTCTCTCTCTCATCTGTTCAGCTCTGATTCTCAGATGTAGTAATCCTAATTTTAATGCCAGAATATTGACTTGATTTTATTTTATAATCTTTATGTCTTTATTGATTTTTTTAGAATAAATATTATCCTACTACTTTGCTTTGATTTTTAGACATGGCCCTTCAGCTCTTTGAAAATATTCAAAATAAGTAATTTCCAATCTTCTTCCAGTAAATTGTAAATCTGGCCTGTTTTCAGGCACCATTTCCCTTGGCTGCCTTCTCCCACTATGCATGGAACACAAGTATTTCTTTATATGTTTCACATTTTTTGTTAAAAATTGGACACTTAATGTGAAAATTTTGGAGGTCAAATATTTTCCCTTTATTGGAATTTCTTGGCCTTTTTGTTGTCTATTTAGTGAAATGTCTAAATTGTGTAAAATTAGAACTTTTCTTTATCAGGTATAATCCTGAAGTCTCTGATGAGTAGGTTAGTTAGCAAATACTAAGTAGGACAGAGATTTCCTCAGATACCTGGGACTAGTAAGTCTACAGTCTCTGTCGAGTGTCTCTGTGCGTGCTCTGGATCTTGCCTTTGGTCCTCATCTTGACAGTGTACAACTACTTCATGTTTTGTTCCCTCATGCACCAGGAGGTGAACTCATTCGGCCTTCTCTTTTGTTTCTCACGTACTCACACTGTCTGGGTATAGGCCTGCTTGTGGCATTCTACATCCCACGGTACATTCCATAGCCTTCCAACTTCTCTCACAGATTTGTTCTACAACTTCTAACTTTTAAGTCTTCAAGCCAGCTTAATACTTGCCCCAGCTAATATCATGTGCTCAGTCTTAGCTGCTCTTCTCTCATTGCTGAGACAAATACCCAACACTTAAAATGAGGGAAGGAAAGGTTCATTTAGCTCACATATACTGGAGTTTTCAGTCCATATTCAGCTGACTTCAAGGCAGAGGGGACATGGCAGACACCAACCTTTCATGGAAGAGAGCAGGGAGAAGTAGGAGCAGCTCAAGTAGCTAACTGCTCTTCCTTTTGAAATGCAAATCACCTGCCCCAGGGGACTTGCAACACTCATTCCTACAATAATTAAATGCAAATTCTAGAAGGTGCCCCATGACTGCATGAGGCATTGAGGGAACACCTATATACAAACCATCACATTCTGCTCCTAGACCCCCAAAGACTCAGGCACATCCCTTTATGTAAAAGACATTTTAGTCCATCTCTGAGTTGCCAAAGTTCCGCAGTTTCAGAATTGATGAAAAGTTCAGGTCCCAAGTCTCTGTGAGCTTCTATATAAATGAAAATTTAAGCACATTTAACATTTAAAAGCGCAAAAACAAACATTACCATTCCAAAAGATACACACAGCAGGATGCCAAGCACTGGGACCAACACAAGTCCGAAATCCAGAAGGGCCAACATTAAATCCTATAGGTCGTTTTGGAATATCTGAATCAATCTGTGGCAAATTGTAAGCTCCATGTGGCTCTGCCCCTATGGCACTCTTAGTAGTTGTAGCTCTCATGGTTTCTCTCTCAGGCTGGCATTGTTACCTCTTTGCAGTTTCTCTTAGATGATCCATGTTACTGGTTTTTCCAAACTTCTGGAGTTTCCACTGAATAGGCTTTTCACTCACAGCTTTACACACTGCCCTCTCACAGGCACACTTCCAGGCCTACCAGGCCTTCTTCTGAAAACAAGGTGAAAGCCTTCTTAATCTCAGAACTCCTGCATTCTCAATGTGCCTAGCCACATGGATGATGCTGAGGTCTGCTGCCAGCTGGAGCAGTAGCCAGGCTTTCCTTTCTCTTGGATGTAGGGGTCAGGTGCCTGGATTGCTGAGCACTCTGACCACGATTCCAAGGAATAAATTCTACATGCTGATTCCATTCTGGAACCTGGTGTGGCAGCCACCATTCTGGCACAAATGGCTTAGTGGCTTTCCCCTCAAGGCAAATCCCCTCACCTTTGCAATTCTGAGGCTGCAAAGGGTGGAGACCTGCGACCTCCTGTGATGCCCTCAGGCCATCTTTTTCATTCTCTGGTTGCTTCTCAACAGTGGAGATCCTCTTAGCTCTACCTTTATAGTCTATGGTTTTATTGGTGCTTCCTTTCTAGCCAAACTCACATTTTGAACCATCCTGCTGGGCTCCTTGCTCCTGATTTGCCACAGAAATCTGGCCAAAAGCCTCCAATAGCAGCCATGCCACTGCCCCAGTATTTGGCAGCTTTGAAATATCTTTTGAAAGATTCACCTGTCCACCATTCTTAAACTCACTCTCAAGCAAAGACTCTGGACATGCTCAAAATGCAGACTACTTTTCCGCTAAGTCAAAACACAAATGATCCAGAGTCCAACAACCAATGCAGTCCTTCTCAGCAGAAACCTCCCCACCCTGGTCTTTATAGGCAGGGCTTCTATCAGTTTTCTGGTTGGAGCTCTTACCTGCAGAACAACTGAAGCTTTTCCAGCTCTTTGCAAGTAGTGGACCACTCCAAACCTTTCCTATCTCTTCCCATTAGCTGTTCCCAAAAACTTGTAATCCACATAGTCAGGTTAGTCACAGCAGTGACCTCACTCCCAGTACCAAATTCTGTCTTATTTACTCTTCTTTCATTGCTGGGACAAATACCCAACACTCAAAACAAGGGAAGAAAAGGTTTATTTAGCTGATAGTTACTGGAGGTTTCAGTCCATATTCAGCTGGCTCCAAGGAAGAGTGGCACATGGCAGAGAGCAACCTTTCATGGCAGCAGCTAAGAGCACAGAGAGTAGGGAGAGGTAGCAGCAGCTCAAGCAGCTAACTGCTCTTCCTTCCTTACATTAAAATGCAAATCACCTCTGCCAGGGGAGGTGTAGTACCCATTTCTACAATAATCAATTCCAAATTCGAGGAGCAGCCCCATGACTGCATAAGGCTTTACAGGGATACCTATACACAAACCATAATATCCTCAACATTTAAAATTTGCTGGGGGACTTTTCGTGATATTCAAGAGTTACCTCTGATTATTTTTAAGAAGTACCTCTGTAGAAAGATTGCTGGTCTTAGCCGGGCGTGGTGGTGCACGCCTTCAATCCCAGCACTCGGGAGGCTGAGGCAGGAGGATTGGTGCGAGTCCGAGACCAGCCTGGGCTACAAAAGTGAGCTCAAGGCCAGCCTCAACTGCATAGCGAGACCGTGTCTCAAAAAGACAAAAAAAAAAACAAAAAAAAAAGATTGCTGGTCTTAAAAATCCTTAACATTTCTGCATTACATAGGCAACTGTGCTAACTGCACTTGTGAACCATTTTTCTTCCATTCTATCTGAAAGCTGTACTGGGCATACAGCTTCTACTGTAAAGTCAAGTACCACAGTAAGAAAAGACATTGAGAAAGGAGAAATTAGGGGCAGGGGAAATAGCTCAGGGGCACAAATTCCTGCCTGGTAAGTGCTAGGTTTTGTGTTCAATCCCTGGTTCCAAAGGAAGAAAGAAACAGAGAGAGAGAGAGAGAGAGAGAAGCAATTCAACAACGTATTAGTGAATTTGATATTTGATATTATAGGATTTTTGTAGAAATATTTTATTTACTTGAATATCTACATATAATTTACTGATAAATATTTGTAGATTGATATCAAATTTAATTAAATGTTTTCAACCTATTGGGTTAATCTTATTTTTCCTATTTAGATTTCATTTAGAGTTATCATAATTAAATTGATTGATTTTTCAAATAATGGATCTTTCCTTTCTGTAGTGAACTTCCTGGGATTGAGAATATGTGTAAATAATGTTTGCATCTATGTTTGTGAGGTAATTATTTTTTGTTTATAATTCAATAGGACAATTCAGATACAGTAAATTAAGTTCAAAAATGCTTCTTTTTTATAGCTTTTAAGAGGGCTTGTATTCAATTAGCATTATTTTTCCTTAAGTGTCAAGTACTTAATATTAAAGGGAAGCCATCTGGTCTTGGAATGTTATTTATGGGAAGGTTTTTAATTATTTAAGATTTTATCTATAGAACTATTCTGGCCATTTATTTCTCTTTCATTAAGATTGGTAGGTGATCACTTTTCATAAGTATGCCTATTTTATTTAAACTTCTGGAACTCTTGTGTTTAAGTTATAAAGGAATCTAAAGAATTTGTTTCACATGTGGCTTGTAGCTGTTCTTTTGTTGTTGTTGTTACTGTTGTTGTTGTTGTTATTTTGTGGGACCGAAGTTTGAACTCATAATCTTGCACTTGCCAGTCAGGCACTTGTGCCATGGAGCTATCTGCTCAGCCCCTGTTTTTTTTTTTTTGTTTTTTTTTTTTTAATTAGAAGTTAAAATTGATCACAATAATATACTATCTGCTTTCTTGACAAGCAGCAATTTTATCACAGGATGGAAAGTCTTAGGAAAAGTTCTGTTAAAACTCATGAGAGAATGGGAATTAAAAATGCGTGTGATATCATTATGAAATGATTTCACAGATGCTCTGAAAGTGTCGGAGAGACTTCCAGAATTTATCCAGCATAATTTAAG
>PVJA010055580.1:0-11132 GCA_004027025.1 Myocastor coypus | reverse complement strand
CACCACCTAATTGACAGCTTAAGTGTTCTAGATCCTGTATAAAAATAAAATTGCCCTGTGTTGTAAGGGTGATTTTCTTAGTTGAAGAGGTATGTGGTGCCTTCTTACCTCAAACATATCTCAGCAGATTTTCACTGTAGTGAGTAATTGTGTCTGGTCTTTACTCTTCAGTGTTTTCTTGCTGAAAAGTATTGCTGAGATATTGTGCAGGTATATACCCAAATATTTATAAAATATTTATATTGGCTTGAAGATCTTGTAAATCTCCATTGGGAAAAGATGTATCCAAATAAATGGAAGTCACTTAAACAAATGTAAGTCCATTTCAGTTAAATAAATTGTTTAAAGCAAAAAACAAAACAAACAAACAAAAAAAACCACAAAAATTACTTCTTCTTAAGCTATGGTTGGTCCATGAAAGAAACAAAATTCAGAGGAAAAGTGACTCTAGTCACATTTTTCAAGGGATTTGAAATGCACATGTGAGAAGAACTGGTGACCATCTTCCTCTGTTATATGTCAAGTTTAGTGGAGATGGAAGACAGTATCACTTCAACCTTACTGAAGCCTCTGGGTCCAGCCTGAGAGGCAGAATAGAGATAAGTAATTAGCATCTCAATAGATGAAGAGCAATAAACAAAGCCCAGGGGCAGCTGTGGTTTGTTACTTGGGAATTCCTGAAAACTGAGATTCAAGGAGAAAGATAACAGCTTACTCTGAAGACTTTCTGTTAGTTGTCTCCTCCCTTGCTTGAAACCTTTATAATTAGTATTTGTGTGAACCTAGCATTGGGCAAATGGAGGTCAGAGATTGTAGCCCTGCTTTACTAAAGTGACTGTGCACCTGAGCACATTCCTTGGCTCTAAGTAAAGGTGAGATACTTCTGAAGGTCTGGGCTCACTTTGAGAGAGATGAGTCTCAGTGAGACCTCTGAGCTAAATTCATCGGGTCTTCTTTTCGTTTCTTTTGGCACTGACTCATAGCGTACAATGAGGCAGCATCTACATTGAAGAACATTTGGTCCTAAGCATTGGAAGTTGCATTGGCTTGTATATGTGACCATTCATTCAATAGCTGCATTGAGCCTCCTCTGTATCAGCCCATGATCTAGGCCATCTGGAGATGGCAGTAAATAAAATAGGACAAGGTTCCTGCGTCTGTGGAGCTTCCTTCTAATGGAAGTCAGTCAGACAACATGTAAAGAAATGTGGTGTATGATATGCTACCAAGATTATACTTGGTATGGAAAAAAGAACCATACTTGAATAGTTATTTTACATAGCTCAAACAGTTATTATGCCTATGTGTATGGCTATGAAATATACATTGAAATAAATCAGACACACAAGCTTAAGTAGTACAAATTCTCTTACATGACAAACCCAAATTATGAGAGAAAAATAAAAGAGCAGAAAGTAGGGAGGTGGGAGTTTATCATACGGGAAGACGGCGATGTTGACATCCATGTGCACCACCCCTATTCCTTATCTCCTGCTATGCTGTTGTTGCTGCCGTTTTTCTCTGCAGCTCCACTGACAACAGGGCTTGATTCTATTTTTACTCTATAGTGCTGAGTTGTGGGGCACTGTCTTTGTGGCTAGTGGCATTTGTTGTAGGTTATTTCATGGCTTCCAACGGTTTCCACACCCCAATCCCAGAACTTTTGAACATACGTCTGTCAATGGCAAAGAAAGCCTTTCAGATGTGATTAAACAAAGGATCTTCAAGTGGGAAGATTACTCTGGATTGTTAGGTAGGTCTCATCTAATCTCAAAGGTCTTTATGAAAGGAAGGATATTTGAAGACAGAAGCGGGAGAGATTAGAAAATTCTACTGCTAGCTGTGGAGACAGAGAAAGAAGAAGCTGTGAGGCAGGGAATGAGAATACATGCAGTTTGGAAAGTTCTAAAATCGAGGAAACCGGTTCCTATCTTGAGCTTCTGGAAAAAATAGCTCTGTCAACATCTTTTTAAGTACAGCTTTATAGGGAAAACCAGCACTGAAAAATTGCACATGTGTAACATATATATCTTGGAGAATTTGAGCAGATGAAGCCACCCAGATACCACTACCAGAACCAAGGTATTAAACATGTCCATCACCATCAGAAAGGTCCTTGTATTCAGGTAGAGGTGTGTGTGCATGTGTGTGTGTGTGTGTGTGTGTGTGTGTGTGTGAGTGTGTGCATACTTAACCGAAGATCTCTCTCTTAACTTGCAAAATACCATACTGTTCACTTATATAGAGTTAATGTCTGTGATCGCTGCAACATTTCTTCAAGGAAGACACACAAAAGGCCAATACACATATGAACAGGAGCTCAGCATCACTGGCCACTGAGGAGACACACATCAAACCACAACCAATAATCATTTCATGCTTGGTAAAATGGCTAGGATTAAGGTGATAATTTTTAAACAGTACTTGGATATGGAGAAATTTGAACCCTTGTGCACTGTTGGTGGGTGGAAGGGTACAGCCACAAAGGAAAACAGCATGGAGGTTTCTTAAAAGCTGAAACTGAAACTATACTATGGGTCAGTAAACCTACTACAGGGTACATTACTAAAAGAGCTTCAATAAATATCTCGAACAGATTGTTATAATTCGTGTTCATTATGGCATTCTTCATAGTAGTCAAGATTTGGAAACGACTCACATGCCTATCAGTAGAATGATGGATAAAGAAAATACGAGACTTACACAGTAGGGTATTATTCAGCCTTAAAAGAAGGAAATTCTACCATATGTGACAACACAACAAGTTTCCAGCATATTACACTACCAAGTCCAAAGACAAATCTCTATCCTACAGTTTCATTATATGTGGTTAATGAAACATTCAAACGTACAAAAACAAAGAGAAATGGTAGATGCCATTGACCAGAAAGAAGAGGAACTGCAGAATGTTCTTAGTATGCATTGAGTTCTTATTATGCAGTATGCTTTCCTCTGGGCTTTAGCCTGAGGAAATTGATTGTAGACCTCTAACCCACAGGACTATAACAGCACAAATGTGCATGATTCCAAAATGTCCTGTCTATGGTGATTTGTTAGAGCATCCAGTGGAAACCAGCTCAGTGTGTAGCAGATCCATGGCACTCCTTCTGCTGCCCTACCTGGACCAGCACAGCTCCATCCTGGTCTAGTCTGCAGCTTGAGGGATTCTTAGAGAGTAGGCCCTCAAATTATCTCCCTGGAGGATCTCAGTGATTCCGAGAGTGCTCCACTGAGTGGTCAGAAAAACGAGGAGCAAAAATTTGAACCGTGTTACCCATAAGAACAGTAAGAATATGCTGGGAGGAGAAAGGGCAATGGGCAACAGTTTTAGAAGACAGTGACTTCTAAAGTAGACTTTTATGTCCAGTTGAATTATTAATGTAACCTTGGAAGACAGGTATCTTCAATCCTGCCTTGTGCAACATACTGTATGATGCTTGAACTTTCATCAAGTTGCTGCAGAAGGTTGTGCTTTTCCAACCACAGAAGAAAACAGGAAGCAGGAAGCATGGGGTTCAGGGAATGGAGAGCACAAGTAAGGCACAGATACTTAGTGGCTGCAGAGCGCAGGAACAGCGTGAAGTCAGCTGGCCCAGAGGTCATCGAGGATCACAGGACAGAATGGCTCCAGGACGAGGTGCAGGGGCAGAATGTCTGGCAGTGGTGACCATCCTGAACTAAGATGGGCATTTGAGACACAAGGCCTGGCAGTGAATTATTGTATCAAGGTAGGTGCTCAGTAAGCAAGTCCACAGCGCTGAGAATAAGATCACACTAACTCTGGGGGTTGATGGATTGCAGGAAGATAGGACACATGATGAGTGCTCTTACAATGGCTCAATTACGTAATGAAAAGCATAAATAACAATATTAATGTAACTCAAGTGAATGCTACAGTTCCATTGGAGAGGATGGGTGGAGATGTGCAGGCAAAGAGTTAAAGAGTGCACGTGAGGTCTAAAGCTGATGACCAGGAGCCAACAGTGTGAACATTTGCTTAGAGATGTGAAAGCAAGTATCAGAAGGAAGGAGCAAAGTAACAGGTGCAGGTGACTCAGGCGCTTGCTGGGCTATTCTAAATAGGAGCATAGATGGCCTCTGCCTCTGTTGTTGGCACTGGCAGAAACTTGGTAGGATATTTGACTTTTGACTGTGTCCACAGAACGTCTTTTTGAATCCACAAAATAAATTTTAAGACTTCACAGCCTCTAGTTTACTCTCATTTTGGAAATAATAGCTCAGCAGTACACAGTGCCTGCCTAGCAAGGTCCTGAGTTTGATTCCTGGCACCAAAAAATAAATCAACAAAAAAACAAATAAATAAATAAAATTAAATATGTGCTCATGTCAATAAGTATACTTTACTGATGATAAAGCAAAACGAGACCTGCGGGTGGAGCTTCTCTGCTGTGTCCCCTCCTCTTCCAAGGAGGGAATGGCACTAACTGCTTGCTAAGGCCACTCTCTGTTTAGACATTCTGTTTCCTGCTTCTGTGATCATGTGCTGTGGAGAGAGATATGTAGCACCCATATCTTTCAACTTTTTCAATTATCAGAAAATGTTAAAATCATAGAGTCTATCACATAATAGCACAAGTGATTTGATTCCTAACATTAGGCAGATGTGAAACTCATAAAGCAAGATGGACAGACTAATGCCCAGTGCTGTTCAAAAGGAAAAGTTTAACTGGAAAGTGAGTCCAACCTCTGCAGAAATCCTACAGCTAGCTGTTGCTTTCCTGTCGGTGATGCCCAGCTCCTATACAAGGCAGATTTGCACAGGGCTCTGCAGATGTAACATAGATAGCAGGAAGTTAAAACAGAAGCTAAAGTTTGATAAAATATGTCCTTTTTTTAAATCTTGAAAACAAATTTTCTTTTATAATAACTCATGCTCAGTTTTTAAACCAATTGTGAAGGACACAACATTAAATCCAGAGTAGATCTTCATGCAGTCTTTCCATCACACAGGGCCAGGACCTGGTATGGTAAGTGTTGTACCCTGGGTCACAGACACATAGGCTGGTAGCAGGGTCAGGGCCCAGCTTACCTGCTCTTCAGTGTCTGTTTGGTAGTGGCAATATTTTCTAAAGTACTCAAGATAAGCCTATTATTCAAATTTAAGTAAAAGCAAATTGGGAGAAACTAAGCAAACATAAAAACAAAGAAAAAGCTTCAAGTGCAAGTTCTTGGCGGTTCTTTCAGCAAATGGAACGCAGAAGGCACAACCAGAGCTTTACATCATTTTCTGTGTTGTGCCAGCATTTTAATTTGGCTAGAGTAAAAGAATATTCCCTGTAATCAAACACCCTGCCTAGGACACTGGACTATAATAAATTAATGAAGTGAGTTTCTCCTCTCTATTAGATTATCAGTGGCTACCATTTTCTAAGACAGAGATAATAAAATACAGTGCCCTAAAATGCTCTATCAGCAAGTGTCTCTTTATTGCCAAGTAATTATTAATGCTGGAAGGGAAATATGCTTGGTCAGCTTCGGCCGCACATTCAGAAACCTCAGGCCCTTGGAGTCTCTGCAGGGCCTGGGCCCATTTTACCACATGGACTCCTCCATTCTCTTCCTCTTTCTGTTGCCATCTGTAGTGAAAGGATGCCAGACTCAGAGAAATGTGAAGGGCTCCTAGGGCTTGTAGACCGTTACTCAAGAGCAAGCAAAGTAAATTGCCTGAAAGGGATCATCATGTTACTGCTACTGAAAACATAACCAAAAATAATTACAGGACTATTTACATTTTCTCAGCAATTTCAGGGCTCTCATCTGGCCTGTTTGAGAGTCACTTCCTCATACTTTCCAAAGCAAAGCATGAAGACCTGCATGCTGATTGCTGCTTCATTGGGTCCTTCATAGAATCAATGTCTGTGGACATGGCCAACAGGTTCCATAAACCTGTGAGTCAGAGAGATGGAACACAGTCTGCAGGCTCCATGGAGGTGCTGTGCCTTGAGGAGAACTCAGGGTCTGCAGCCCAGAGAATAAACTGGTCTTGCAATGCTGTAATTCTTTACCACAGCTCCACACAGATGAGTGCTGGTGCAGGTACATGATCACCAGGACATGACTCAAAAGCTTTCCTGTTTACTTACAGCTTCAAAAGATATTGTTTGCTATTTTTCTCTGTTTAGTCAATATGACACCAGACCTCAGTCAGAAAAGCATGTAATTTGAATGGGACAAACCTGAGTTCCATTCTTAGCTTGACCATCTAGCGACATAATTTTTAACTAGCCTTTAAACTTTCCAGAGCTTCCAATTTTTATCTGTAAATTGAAGGATTTCAACAACAGAGGCAGAAAACACTACTGATGCATTCATATGCAGCACATGTGAGATGCCATACAAAGCTCCTGGGGCCTCTATATAACTGATTAAAGTTTGTATAAACTACATTTCCACACAGGCACTTGTCCATAGGCCAATAAAACTATTTAGACCTTTTTAAAAGTCAGAATATTATGAACACGAGATGCCTATGGAATATATCAAAAGACAGTTTTAGCCTCTCATTCTCATTAATACTTAGACAATTGAATCTATAGATATACAATTTGGAAAAGCATAAAACAACTTATTCACCCAGGAAAACACAGAGCTCCCTTGGGGACACCATGTGTGCTGGCAGGCCTGCTAGAGCTATGTGTCACCCATGGTGTCCAGATTTTAAGTTATAACCCAACAGCGTGCAAAAACAGTCACAATTAATTTTAGATTAACTTTTTTAAAAAAGAGATCCATGAGAGAGTTCTCAGAGCTTCACAGACCCAGGGCAGCTGTACAGTAGAAAGGTCAAGATGTGGTCTTTGGAGTCTCATGGGGCAGAATCCAAATCTCAGCCTATACTCTTATGGGCCATGTGGGTTCTCACATGAAATAAAGATAATCCTGTTTAATGTTTGTAATAGTGACAACCTCCCAAGAATCATATGTGATAAACACCATGGTCATCTCAGTTTTATATATGATATGATGGAGGGGAAGACAAATTATTTGCCTCAATTTTCTTGCATAAAAATTTATGTTCTGATAAAGTTAAATATTTCAAAATTCATTGCATTTTATAGTCTCCAGCTTTGTACAAGCCAGTAGAGATAGAATAGCAGTTTATAAGCAATGAGGCCAGAACTGTGTCCAAACATGGGACAACTCGATGTCTGTTGCTTTACCTCACGTTTGTGAAGTCCCTGTAATTCTAAGTGTGAAAAGATTTATGTAAAGAAATGCATTTCCACTGTTCATGAGTCAAAACAGTTTGCAAGTGGCAAATCTTTCTCTGGTAAGTTGGCACATGGCTACACTGTGTTCTATGAGGAACCCCATAGCTGTAAGCCTTAATGTCAACATGGTGAAAATGAAGGCAGACAGCCGGGAACTCAGGGTGGAAACTCTAACATTTATTAGCATTCACAGAGCACCCACACAATGCGATGTATTTTGAAACATTTCAGGATATCAAAATAAACTACAAAAAATTTATAATCACTAATTCATTAATGCCTAATAGCAAGTAGAGCCAAAGAATACTACTTTTGTTTGTTTTGCTTGCTTTGTATTTTTTGAGAACTGAATAAGAAAAAGAATTAAATTTGTCTTTTAAATCTTAGAAGTGCCGAGGACAATGTCTGGTGATATGCTGATATTCTCCAAAGGCAAAGTCCACTCTGTGCTTTTGCACTAATGCGGTCATTAATTATTGTAGTCTGGAGACTGTGGATCTGCTCTGGAAGCTTTCCTGGGCTGTGGAATTGGAAAACACGTGGCTGGAGCTCCAGGAAAGTAGTGGAGGGTGAGGTCATTCTTTTGGATAGTTGGTGCATTTTTCATTTTAACCAATCATTCTGTCGTTGGGGTTAGTTTAGAGATGGCCAGATGGGGATGTGGCATCCAACCCACAACCACATCATGCTAGAGAACAGTACCTTTGTCAATCATATTTTGACAATTTCTGCTAATATTCTCCATCCTGGGCCTTATTTTAAAATCGTAAATCCTATCTGAAACCATATCTTCATATCTTTTAACTTTTTTTTTTTCCCTATATTACCTGAACATTAGCCTGATGTATACATATAATTCCTTGATTCTCTCCTTTTTCCAATTTATCAGTCTTGTGATGTATTTTTACCCACTGGACAAAGCAGGCTGTATGGCTAACTCTGCAGCAACTGCTCAACAGATCTCTGTGCTTTTCCCTGTGCTGATGTAACCACTGAGCAAGTCCTTTGCCCGTCGCCTATCTGCCTTTCCCAGATCTCGAGGGCCCACCTGACTACAGCTGAAGGTAGACTCAGGTGTGAGCCCACAGACAGAACCAGCCCTCACAGATCATGTTCTAGGGAAATTATCTGGTGATGGCGCTTGCCTTAGTTTCTAAAGTTGACCTATCAACATCACTTCTGGATTAGACTCGTGTCATGCCTACTACACATGCCTACTTTACTCTGTTTCCATTTTTTTCTGGTTCAATTTATACCTTCTACTCATGAGTTCTCAGAAGCTAACCTTAGCTCACTTATGTTTTTGGCATCTCCACCTTGATTCATTGCCTAAAGTCAGCTCGTCACACTAAATTATAATAGCATGGGCTTGCAGGCTGATCAGCACTCTAAGGCAAATGAAATAGCCGTGAGATTTGTGCCACATAATCAGTGGTCATTATTTGACATGGAATCAAGGCATGCTGGGAAAAGCTAGAGCTAGGAAGTTGCCTATGATCCATTCAGCCCCATGACTGACAGTGTGTTGGGTTGTTTTCCTGCACTTAGTGGAGTGGAAGGTGTGAAGTCAGTCTTTCAGTAGTCAACTGGATAGAGGGCTGGGCAAAGGGTAATTTAATTCCATGATAAATGTGGAAAAGATGAGCTACTTCAGCTGCTGGGTCCTTGGTTTGTTATGATGACATGATCACCAACATTGGCTCTTGTGAGGATGTGGATTTGGGGACCATCTTGCACTGCTTTGTGCTTAAGTTTCTATATATTCTGTTATTGAAAAGAATGATATGACTTCTAACTGTGGCTTCTGTTCTCATGAGAAGCACACAACTTAGTTTTGTTTTTAAGCCTAGAAACACATAGCTCCAGATCACGTCTCCCCATCACAGGCTCCTCTTCCCCTACAACTACAGCCAGGTCTCCATGACCCAAGTTCACCTGTAGTCCCAATAACTAAAAACTAAGCTAACTGACTTTTTTGGCTACATAATCTGACAAAAGTTATTTCTTGTGCCAGATGACATCATTTAGCTTCCAAATGTGGAAGCCTGTGTTTCCCACAGGAGCCAGCAGGATGGAGAGGGGTTCAGAGAGTAACTCTCAAACATTCAGAGTGAAATGAATATAAGTCGTTGTTAGTTTTTAAATTCTTAAATAAGAGCTCTAAGTTTCAGTGCATTTTAGCACAAAATATTACATTATGACATAATTTGCTGAAATGCAGTCTTCTCTAGGGAGAGGGCAGGCTACACAGTGCTTAGGCCCTTCCCACCTGATGCACGTAGCATTGTGCCCCAGGAAAAGTGGAGACTGAAGAGTATGGCCTCCCCTCTCCACCACCTGACCTGCTGCTGAGCACAGTGTGGTCCTGTGTAGTCCTGTGAGCATCACTCTGCCTCAGCTACAGAGTGAGGTCTGTCCCTCCAGCCCTGTCGGTGTCAGCAATCACCTGTGGCCATCTCTGAGAGACATGCAGTCACCACGCTGGCCTTGCTGTACCTTGGCTTGAGCTCAGCCAGACTGGAGTTACCCAACCCCTCATCTCCACTGCCAAATGCATATTGGATGCCCAGCAGCACTGCTTTCAAGGTTCTTCCCTTCAATTATTCAACAGCTGAGAGTGGAAATGCATTGCCTTGGTCAGGAAAGAAACTCAGGGCAAAGGCTATTTCATTTGAGTAAGTAGAAGGATTTATAGTAAATTTGCATGTCATCCACTGTGCAATTTTCTTTGATTTTGTTTTGTGAATGAAATAGCTCCAGAGAGATATAATTCTAGTTTTGTTCTGCAAATTTTGATTCCAGCGTGGGGAGGATGCAATAATTTCTTCTTTCACTCTTTAAACAGCTGTGTCTGGTACTATTTTGTGTTGAGGATGGAACTTAAAGAAGGTACTAAAGGTGTCATTAAGCTAATCTCTCTAGCTGACTTTTAGACTGTGTTCACATAAGCCTCTCTTATAACACTGAGTCTGTTATTGATAATAAATCACTATTATGAAACATAGAGAGTAAGTATGAAAATACTGGGAATTCAACAGTATGGAGAAGTAGTTCTCAAACTTTCTATGATCAGCACTTCATATGTTTGTGAAGAAGAAAGGAGAGAATGCATGCATGCAGTCATTTAAAATTTTTAAAAGAAAGAGAAAGCAACTTCATGATGGAGAATCATGCATAGTGGCAGCGCTGAACTCAGTGGGGTTCACACAGACAACCTGGACAGTAGTGTGTCATCTCCCTAGGATACATGGAGAAAGCTGCGTGTGCTTTCTTATCACGACGCAAGACCTGCACTTAATCATCAGCACAGATGTTAGCTAGACAAAAAGGAGCAGACTTAATATGAAAGAACTGTATTTTCAGAAGTATGAATCACAAAAGATAAAGAAAAATTGCCTTCCATGAAGTGATTCAAGAGATAGGACAACCAAAATCCTCATCGTTTTCCCCAAGCAGGGCTGGATTGGGCCCATCTAGGTAGCTTAGCATGAACAACACTGGAGTACACACTTGTGGCCATCTGTGAAGATTAGAGGGAATGATGGCAAAACCTTGGAATCCTAGATACTCTGAAGGATGAGACAAGAGGGTTACAAGTGTGAGGCCAGCCAGAGCAACTTATTTAGGAAGATCCAGTCTTTTTTTTTTTTTTTTTTTTTCCAACTTTTTTATTGTTTAAATTTAACAATGGTTATATTATATATTTTCATCATCAGATCAGTTTAGATGAATACATATAGGTATATAAGATTGATCAAACACTTAAACATTAACCTTTCTAAATCCACATTACTTTTTTTTTCTTTTCCCCCTTCTTTTCTTTGAAAGTTGACATATTGCATATTGTCCTCACAATCATTCTACAGAGTACAGTGTGTGGGCATGACCCACCTCCCTATT
>PVJA010055579.1:0-11130 GCA_004027025.1 Myocastor coypus | reverse complement strand
GGCAGGTGATCTGGATACTGTGCTCAAAATTATAAAGATAGCAATGGGTACTAATAAAGAATTTTTGATTTATCAGGCTGAAATTAAAACACTGAAGTCTATTATAAAAGGATAAGACATTTTGCAGAAGGCAGACAAATGTAAAGTAGCTGAAAGAATTGAGTAAGTGAGATGTTTGTAAATTATAAGTCTCAGAGAAAAACCTAAACTAACAATTGCACTGGGCAGGTAAAATCTGGGCGTAGCCAAACCGAAGCTTTGTAAATGAGGCCTTGAGTTACATGATGTTCTGTACTCTACATAAGGGAGAGTCACCAGATAAAGAAGCCTTAGAAAACACAACCGCTATTCTTCCTCACTGCAAAGGAGTACATTAAAATTTCTAGGTTTTGAAAATCAAATGAATTAACTGGAAAGCATTTTGTAAGTTTACAAATGTATTTTACAAGCAATGCATGAGTTAATCTCAGGAAAAAAGGGACAGTTGTAGGAGGTACCAGTATATTTAAGCTCCCCAGTATTGCTTATTGAAAGCATAGGGGGACACTGGCCTTAGACCCTATAGATGAGTGGCAAATATTTTTAGAAGATTTGAATATATTAGTAATATGCTTCAATATGTGTATTGAAATACCAGGACAAATTTTCTCCTGTGACCAGAGGGTAGGTAGCTGCCAAAATGGACAGATGTATATGTTATATACATCTCACAAAATTGAACCATGTTTCTATTGTCAGCTACTTTTTCAGTTTAAAAAATCTGTACAACTTGAACCTGTTCACATAGTGTTTCACTTTGTAACATAGCTGAATATGATCAATATTAGTTCTTGAATATTGTAGTTTTTGTTTTGTTGGCATAGGTGCTTATAACCAGTCTTGTATATAAGTTTGTGGTTTCTTAGAATCCAGGATACAAGTTTTAATCACTAAGGTTATTTTTGTACAAAATTGTACCTTAACATAGGTTAGCATATTTGTTTCTTGTTCTAAAGCCAGTTGTGAGATGTTAATTGAAAAATGTTTTTCTTTCTGGTCTTAAAATTATTTTTTGTGTTTGGACAAGTCTTGTTTTTTGTATTAGACTTATCTGTCCCTGATTTCTACAACTTCTAGTACAGCAGTTTCAGGTATTTTTCCTTACTTACAGTTTAATTTATGGCTATTATTAAAAATCTTTGACAGAATTATGTCTTCCATTATGCTTTAGTTTTATGTTAAGCGTAGAGTTTTGTGTTTAATTATGCTAATTTATTATGAAAGTAAATTAGACTACTTGAAATCTTTTAATTTTTTAATTCATTTTAATGAGAAAAGGATAAAATAGCAATGAAACAATTTCAAAAAAGTTCAGTAGGACAGTTTTAATAATGCATTACAAGCTGGGCGTGGTGGCTCACGCCTGTAATCCCAGCACTCGGGAGGCTGAGGCAGGAGGATTGGCGCGAGTTTGAGACCAGCCTGGGCTACAAAAGTGAGCTCAAGGCCAGCCTCAACTGCATAGCAAGACCCTGTCTCAAAAAGAAAAAAAAAAAAAAAAAAAAAAAAAAATGCATTACATATTGTCTTCATAAAGACTACTTGGAATCTTGAAGTCATCTAAATTATAGGTCAGAGGTTCACTTGAAATAATATATAGGTAGCTAAGCAATGTCAAATGTAGTTAAATGCAAAAAAGAAAGTGTCCTTTGTTTATTTGGGCAGTTGAATGTAGCCTTAGATGAAAGTGAAACAATCTCAAGTTGTACTTGAAAACATCCTCATCTCAGGAAGAAGTTATAAAGTAGATTGAAAAGTGGACAGTTTGAGAGAAGACACAATACTTCCTGTTGTATTCATTGCAATTTTTGTAGGATTTCCACTTTCACAATTTTGAATTGCCAGTTTCTATAGAGGTTTTGGAGGCAAATTACTTCACAGTGATAGATACCTTCTTTTGAGAATTCTTCTGAGATACATCATTTCCCAGACCAATGTTCTTTTTAGAAATCAACTTATTCATACAGATGTTCCTTTGTGGGGAAATTTATATGCTGTATGCTGTAAAATTTCTGTACAATTTTACAGGCAAACAATCCTCAAAAGGCAAGTGACTTCCAAAGTTTGTGAACAAAACTGGACTTGCAAGAAGGCACATTGTCTTCTAATTCTCTTCTGGGGTGGGAAAAATCCTAGGCCACTTCCCCACAACTCAAAAGTCATCTATGTCTATTACCAGTTCACCCAATGGCTTAGGTTATATAGAATATTTGTCTGGAAAATAAACAAGTGAGTGATGAATTGGTTGGGCAATGGCATGTGAAATCTAAATGTCAGCTGCTGAGATTTAGTTTGATCCTGGGGGCGAGATATGAGAAATCCAAACTGCTTGGCAATCCCAACGCTATATGTACAACAGACTTAGTAACACAGATAACACACCCTACTGTTTGACCATACATGGTCGCCATATACAATCTAAATCAGACGTGTGGACGTTCAAATTTACAGTGACATTTATTGGCATTTTAATAATTAGGATATCTTAAATGTTTGGAACAGCTGTACAGATCTTTATCAAGAACTAAGGAGCAATACCATAAGGTCGACAAAAATGCCACAGCTTTCTGACCTAATCTTGCATGGGTAAAATTAGAGATCAGAAAGTTAGAATTGAAAAGGGGCGGCTAGCCAGGTGTGGTGGAACATGTCTGTAATCCCAGCACCCAGGCCACTAAGATAGGATTGGTATTGGGCTACACAGTGAGTTTCAAGCTAGCCTGAACTACACAGGGAAACCCTGAAAACAATGGTTGCGAGGAACAGCACAATTTCACCCATATTGGTTCTATACCTTTTTCTTTTTTAAGATTTTTTTTATTTATTTCTCTTAAACCTCATTTATTTGTGTTATGGCTGGCTCAGCCCGCCCTGGAGTGGGGGTGCGCAGCATGTGCCAGGGATAGAGGAGCGGTAGCAGCGCTTGCCTTAACTTTCTTCCGCAGGCGCTTGAGACCACTGATCCATCTCACTGGCCCAGTAGTACACCTTTTGTGTTTTATGTTGATGCTTCCCACTAAAATTGTTCCATAACGTGAATCATCTTATTTACTGTCATGTGTCGTGCGTATTGGTCAAGGTAAGCAGTATCAGAACCCGTAAGTGGCAGGTGGAAGAGAATTGAAAACATGCCAAAACCCCTGTTCAACGAACCGCGCCATTACTAGTTATCTGAATCAACCACTTGCCTGAGTTGCCTCATCTGAAAAGACGGGGCTCCGCTGAAAAACTGAATCAGAACCCCATTATTTTCCAGGACTCTCCCCATCTCAATCTTATCTTCCCCTTGAGCCGCGAGGTCGGCGGACTAGACTGCGCGGCTCAAGCAGGCCGTCTCCAGCGAACCTCACAATGACCCCCACCTGGGCGTCTCCGGGCGCGGCCCCACCTCCTTCCGTCCGGCCTCGCCTCTTGCCGCCGGGCCCCACCGCCCGCCCGCGCGGCCATTTGCCACGCCGCGGAGGCCCCGCCTCCTCACGGCTGAGGCCCCGCCTTCTCCGCGCGGCTCTTCCGGGTGAAGTTTGGCCCCGCCCATGCGGAGCCGCCGGCACCGCCTCCTCCACGTGCCCGCGTGCCGCAGCCCGCGCCACTTTACGCCGCCGCGCGCCCCTGCCGCCCCGCGCCGCTGCCGCTGCCGCCGCCGCCGTGCTCGCTGGTTGTCCAGGTGCGGGCGCCGCGCTCCCGCGAGAGGAGGGCACAGTCGCCGCCGCTGCCGCCCCTCCGGCCCGGGCCCGGGTCTCGGCCCCTGGCCCGCCCCGGGCCCCGGCGGCAGCCCCTCGCGCGGCCCGGCGATGAAGTGTCACTACGAGGCGCTAGGGGTGCGGCGCGACGCCAGCGAGGAGGAGCTCAAGAAGGCCTATCGGAAGCTGGCCCTGAAATGGCACCCGGGTAGGTGACCGCCGCGGCGGGGCTCCCGCCTGCCCCGTGCTTCCGACGCCCTCGCGGGGACCCGACCTCTCCAGCCCCACCCTCCTCAGCCCGCCAGGGTCCCAGTGGCTTAGCCCGACACCCAGTCCCTCTGCTCCTTTACCGAGATTGAGCCGGCGGGAGCAAGGGAAAAGGCTTTCAAGCAAGGACGTGCGCTGTTTATTCTTCCACCGGCTGGTCGTGCCAGCCGTTCTTCAGTTCGGACGTGATTCTTTACATTAGCTGTTCGAAGTAGGTGCTTTCCCTAGTGAAGTTTGCTTGCTTCCTTCCAAGTGTGTTTCCTTTGGATGTTTTATTTGGTTACAATTCAGGCCTGTGGGATTTTTATGAAATAATCTGATTGGAACCCAAAGGAGAAGTGGAATCTGTGTGTGAGGTTTCTAGTAAGAGCTTTTATTTTAGCATTAATGAGTAAACAGGGTTAGGGTCTCCAGTACACACCGAGTGTAGCGTGTAGATTCTGAAAGGCTAAGTAAGAGAGGACCTGGAAATCTGGCTGGACAAATAAGCCTCACGCATAGAAAAGTTGATGACAAGTGCCCGCTGTGTGGCGCAAAGTGTGTATTTGGGAATTGGATTGATAGTGTAAGTAGTCGGTGCCTCAGAAAGTCAGGGAGCAAGCTGTCTGTATTCAGAGACATTGAGGCTTCAGCGAGGGGCTTGGCTGGATTCTCCGGTATTTGAATGTGCAAAAGAGAGTGGTTCTCAAGATAGGTACCAAGTGACAGTTAGCCTAAAGGGACTTTATATTGGAAAAACAGAGTTTGGGATGACCAGAAATTAGGGCCCCAAAGACAGGAGGGTTGTCTATGGTTGATGGAATAAAATAGAAGTAGTGACATGTTGTAAAAGTATCAGCAGAGGAATTAAATGTACAAGTGTCTTTGTGTGTGTGTGTGTGTGTGTGTGTGTGTGTGTGTGTGTGTGTGAAGGTAAAGCAGGTCAAGGTTGCCAGAAGACAGCAAAAGGAGAGCAAAAGAGAGGAAGGGGAGCAAGCCCCTCTTCCTTCTTTGTATTATATGCCCCTTCCAGGCTATCCACCCATACCCTGTGGGAGCCCTCCTCGTGCACAAGCTCAGGATATTTACAGAGGACGGTGGCCCACTGCTGAGTCAGTTGAGCTTCTAAATTCAGTTCTCAACTTGACACACTGTATCAATTGTTACAGTAACTTTCTTAAGTGTTTCATAACTTCATTTCAGAGATAAAGTATTGTTATGTCTGCTTCTGCTGTTGGTTACATGGCTATGAATGCCCCCAGGCTGAGGCAAACATGCTTTCTGAATTTGATGGCTAATGAAGCCCACAGTTAAGGAAAGGTTGCCCTGTTCACAAACTTAATTCTTCCACTATTCTAGTCTCAAACTGATCTGGTCACAAACCAAATCAAATTCAGTAGTAAAAGCCCGTTGTTGACCATATGAGGAAATTTGGTTTGGTTCATGACCAGAACCATAAAAAAAATTGTTTGTGAACATGGGTACCTGATTATCTTCTATCTCCCTATTTTAGGTGTACATTGATAAGAAAAATTTAATGACAGTGTGAACGCTAAACATAATTAGCACTTAAATACATAACAGTCTTTCTGTAACACGTATTTATTTTACTCCTTCTGAAAATGACTGTATTATTTATTTAGGGTTTTCCAAGTTGAATGTTCACTGACACAGCACAAGGTAAAGATAAATGCCTGTGCTAGGTTCTAATTAATAACTGTAATCTGGGATATCTGTGTTTTCCTAGTTATTTTTATTTTGTATACTCTTCATCAGTTTATAACATTTGTGGTAGCAGAAGTCTCATTTATGGGGTGTCTTCTACTTTTTGATGACTTTCTCTGACTTTATTTTTGTAGATAAAAATTTGGATAATGCTGCAGAAGCAGCTGAGCAATTTAAATTAATTCAAGCAGCATATGATGTGTTGAGTGACCCTCAAGAAAGAGCATGGTGAGCATTCTGCTATTGTACATTCCCTTCTTTATTTTGTTGGAAGCAATTATCTGTATGGGGTTGTTGTTTTCATTTAATACATTAACTGATTTTAATGTGTTCCTGTTCACCATATAAAATGACATGTTGGGTCATTAGAGATGATTATTCCAACTATTTGACCTTACAGTTAATAAAGCAAAAAACTTGGTATTACATATTTTTAATTTTGATGCTTCAAATGATTTTTCTCTAAATGGTGTTCCTTTGGCATATGACAGATTTATGAAGTCAGTAGTAAATTATTGTTAGAAATTGCTTAAGGACATACCTTAATTTGTTTCAGTTTAAGAATATTTTCCAGAGAACAAATACATATGAAAAAATTTGTTAGACTTTTACATTTGTGATGGATTTACCAAAATGATCTTAAGTGTTTTGTTTGTGTGTGTGTGTGTGTGTGTGTGTGTGTGTGTGTGTGTGTATTTTTAGGGAATGGTCTACAGGGTGTTCAGGGTCTCACCACTAGATTGAAGTCACAGTGATCTGCCTGTTTACAGCCTCCCCAGAGCTGGGATTACAGGTGTGTACCACCATGTTCAGGATCAATTACTGTCTCAGCACCTGGGACTACCACAGTAGGCCTTGGGGGCTTGGGGATCAAACCCTGGCCCCTGTGCCTGCTTGCAGGTGCTTTAATCTGCTAAACTATTTGTGGCCGGCCCAATCTAGTGACTTAATCTCAGTTTCAAATACAAATTTCCATGTTTGAAGTTCTGAGTTTTCAGATTCTTAATACACATTTATTTTGCTATAAAGGGATATTTTTAAAGCCCTGACATGCAAGAGATTGCTTGCAGATATTGTACAAATCATCTCTGTGTTAAAAATTGTACAGAACAACTGCCTATCAAAAGAGAAAGTCTGTCAAGAAAATTCTTCCAAAAATATTTATAGGATAATTGGAGAATCCTAAGCTTTATGTAAGGAATTCAGAAATCTGACCTTTGCAATGCTTCTTTCTCTTAAACTTTCTCTTCAACAAGATTTTTTCCTGAGTTCCTTTGTCTGGCTTCTTTCCTAGAAATAAGTTGTTTATTTTCCCAAGGGCTTTTTATTTAAAGCTCCATCTGGCAACTGCTATTACTTGGAGGCAATACTACACAGTGGCAAGAAGCCTGCAGGGTCTTGCTAATGCGGGAGACCTAGTTCTGAATTCTACATTGCTTTTTTTTTTTTTTGTCTTTTTGAGACAGGGTCTTGCTATGCAGTTGAGGCTGGCCTTGAGCTCACTTTTGTGGCCCAGGCTGGTCTCGAACTTGCACCAATCCTCCTGCCTCAGCCTCCCGAGTGCTGGGATTACAGGCGTGAGCCACCACGCCCGGCTTACATTGCTAATTATGAACTATAAATACATTGCTTAGTAAAGCTACACTTCTGTTTCCTGTAGTTATGATAATAACATTTAGTGAGCTACTATGAAGAGTACTGTGGGTGTTTCAATCTGTATGCACATATGAGTCTTGATCTAGTGGATATTGATAAATTACCAAGTTACAAATGTATGATTTAATACTGGAAATGTACTCCTAATATGTTTTGAAACTGTCACATTGTTATTTCTTATTAAATGCAATAAAAAATCATACAGGAAAAAAAACAGACAGGCAAATGTACAGTTGGTCTGTGGACCATATTATGTTCATTGCTGTCTTTCTTACTAATCTGTCTTTCTTACAGAAATGCAGCTGCTTTTCTGGGAGAATCATAGACATTCTCTAGTCACAGGGGCTAGTATTTTCTAACATATTAGAAATTCCATCATAGTTTTAATCTGAAATTCTGTGAAAAATTTAAATTTTCTCTGCTAGAATTTCCGTAAAAGTGTTTGATTGTGGGTTGTATACATTTGAGGTGTTGGGGTTACACATCTACTAATACTTTGGCTGATACAGAGTAAGAAGCCCTTTTGATATTTATTTAGCTTTAATTAGTGGTGCCTTTTTTTCCCCTAAAGGTATGATAATCATAGAGAGGCCTTACTTAAAGGAGGGCTTGATGGAGAATATCAAGATGACAGTTTAGATTTGCTTCACTATTTCACTGTTACCTGTTATTCTGGTTATGGAGATGATGAAAAGGTAAGATAAATGGACCCTTAATTTCTGGTTAAGCAGTTAAGTCTCAGATGGAAATTTAAAAACATTAGTCTATAACGTAAAGTGAAGCAGTATTCATTTCAAAAACTAAAAATATATTGCTTCCGTATATAAGCTGTTAGCAATAAAAAACCTCCATTTGAAACTAAATGTGCTTGTAGCTGATTACCATAATTTTTCATTATTAAAGTTTATCATCCTACATTTTAAAATCTTATTCTATAATGAAAATACAAACGTAAGAATTTGTTTCTGATTTTCTGATTTGTGCTTTCTGATTTGTGTTTCTGATTTCTGTAGGGCTTCTACACAGTGTATCGTAATGTTTTTGAAATGATTGCAAAGGAAGAATTAGAATCTGTAATAGAGGAGGATGTTGAGGATTTTCCAACTTTTGGACACTCCCTGAGTGACTATGATACGGTAAAAAAACAGTATATTGCATCCTATTGTTAGCATTTATCATTGTTTTTTTTTGTTGTTGTTGTTGTTGCTTATTTTTTTTGTTTTTTTAACCTAAAAAAAAATCATGCTAGTCTTAGCCTATGACCTTTTCCCTCTCTGTCCTAAAGGAACATGCAGCTCTCCTAGTACCCTCTTCCCCCTTTATTTACCTTTTCTGATTATGGACTGTGGACTGTTCCGTGCTCAGAAAGACTTTTCTCATTAAAAGTTTTTTTTTGTTGTTGTTGTTATTTTAAGGAAGGGTCTACAGGGTGTTCAGTGTCTCACTACTAGATTGGACTCATAATAATTCGCCTGTTGACACCCTCCCCAAAGCTGGGATTATAGGCATACACTACCATGCCCAGTCTCCATTGCTGTCTCAGCACGACCTGGGGGTGGGGTCAGAGCAGTAGGCCTGGGGATTGGAAAGCTTTAAAAAGACTAATGTAGCTAGAAGATGTTTTGCATCAATAATATGTAAATATAAATGTCTTTCTACAAATACTTCAGTATAAGAAAATCCAGAATTTTACCTGCTTGCTTTGTCACTAGGTAGTCCACCCTTTCTATGCGTACTGGCAGAGTTTCTGTACTCAAAAGAATTTTGCCTGGAAGGAGGAATATGATACACGGCAAGCTTCAAACCGCTGGGAAAAGCGAGCTATGGAAAAAGAAAACAAAAAAATTAGAGACAAAGCCAGGAAAGAGAAGAATGAGCTTGTGCGTCAGCTGGTAGCTTTCATTCGTAGAAGAGACAAGAGAGTGCAGGCTCACCGGAAGCTTGTAGAAGAACAGAACGCTGAGAAGGCCAGGAAGGCTGAGGAGATGAGGCGGCAGCAGAAGCTCAAGCAGGCCAAGTATGTGATATGGGCTGGGCGCTGGCTCCTGTTCTCAGTTTCTCAGCATCAGCAGGGGGTAGGAGGACCTCACTGGGTACCATTTTGGTTTTCATAAGTAGTTAATTTGCCATTCTGGCCTCATTCCATTTTTTTTTTTTTTTTTTTCTAAGTTGTTGTATCTATGTAGGATTTTTTCACTGTAAAGAGTTTTAATTTGGATGTTTTCTTTCAAGGCTCTTTTATTCTTGAGGTCATTCAGATTCCTATGAAATTTAATTATAACTAACGTTAACTGAACTCTATTCTTTGTGTAAGACTCCAATCTAAGTTTTCCTGTCAGCTATCTTGTGGAGTAACTTCTGGTCTTTAGTATCCTCATTCTTATGAGGAAATGAGTCAGACAGGCCCAGAGTCAAGTAGTTGTCAGTTGCTCAGCTGGGAAATTGGGCCAGGAATTTTATTCAAGAGCCTTGCTTTTGAACCATGTAGTGCTTCCTCTTTACTGGTACTCTGGGATGCTCAGTTTATTTCCATTCCTTTAAAGTATGTTGTTCAGTGTTACTATAAAAGTATTAAGTGTACAGCATTGTAGCCTCAACCCCTAATGGGGACCGAACAGGTCCTTGAACATGTTAGGTAGGTGCTGTGCTATTGAGCTGCATTCCTAGTCCTTTATATTTTGTTTTGAGATAGGCTGTCCACAGTTCTGAACCTGGCCTTAAACTTGTGATCTTCTTGTCTCACCCTCTTTAAGTTAGCCAGAAGCACAGATGTATGCCACTGCCTTGCTATAGTATTCTTTTACATATGATTCCATTATTAAAATTTTTATTCACTCATCTTTTGAAAGTTAGTGTAAGCCAGGCGTGGTGGCGCACGCCTGTAATCCCAGCACTTGGGAGGCTGAGGCAGGAGGATTGGTGCAAGTTCAAGACCAGCCTGGGCTACAAAAGTGAGCTCAGGACCAGCCTCAACTGCATAGCAAGATCCTGTCTCAAAAAAGACAAAAAAAAAAAAAGAAAGTTAGTGTATTACATGACACTTAGGACTTAAATTCATTTGAAGGCTTTAATAAGTTACTAAAGTACATATTTTAGAATATTATCTAGAAGAGCAATTAAAACCAAGCAGGTGATGTGTTTCAGTGGCTTTGCTCTTTTTCTAACTGAGCGTAGATTTTGAGGTTTGTAAGCGCTGGAAGCTTTCTAGGGGATAGATTTTTTGTCCTTAGTTTCTGAAGTGAAAACCAGACATGATCATCAGCATTAGTGCACTGTGCTTTGTATGTCTAGACTGGCTGAGCAGTACAGAGAACAGAGTTGGATGACCATGGCCAATATGGAGAAAGAGCTGCAGGAGATGGAGGCGCAGTATGAAAAGGAGTTTGGAGATGGATCCGATGAAACTAAAATGGAGGAACATGAGCTCAAAGATGGACAGGATGGTAATCTTTTTTGTTTTCTTATGAAATTTTGGAAAATGTTCCTGTGTATAAGGATATGCACTTTGGTGCTTAAATGAGCTGGTAAAGGGATCAACATTTCAAATAACAAGGAACTGACTGACCCATCCCCCAGACACACTGAGATGACTACAGAGTCTGTGTGTGGTGGTGAATGCCTATAATCCCAGCACTTGGGAGGCTGAAAACAAGAGGATCAGTATGAGGTCAAGCTGTGTAGTGAGAACTGTACCAGATACATACATTTAAAAAATGGGCTGCAGTCCCGCGAGTAACTTCCTGTCCCAGCCCAGCCCAAACCCCACCGCTGGGAGCTGAGCCTG
>PVJA010055578.1:0-11136 GCA_004027025.1 Myocastor coypus | reverse complement strand
TTTTTTTTTTTTTTTTTTTTTTTTTTTTTTTTTTTTTTTTTTTTTTTTTTTTTGTCTTTTTGAGACAGGGTCTCGCTGTGCAGTTGAGGCTGGTCCTGAGCTCACTTTTGTAGCCCAGGCTGGTCTCGAACTCGCACCAATCCTCCTGCCTCAGCCTCCCGAGTGCTGGGATTACAAGCGTGCGCCACCACGCCCGGCCTTCTTCTTTCTTGTTATAAGAATTTACCTTGTCTTTCTTCTTGTGAAAGTCCTTTTTGAGTCTGCTTATGGTTTTAAGTGAATTATGAAAAAAGACTGAGGAAATAAGTAGCTATAATCACAGATGAAGCTGCACAAAACTGGAAAATTTCACCAAATATCTGCATTTAATGCCAACTGTTTAACAAGAATAGATTAATTTTTAATGATAAAGACACAAACAAAAGGAAAATAAAAAATGAATATCTGGATTTTGTGAGCTTTTTTCCTTTTCCAATATGTTTAGTACAGTGTCTAACAACACAGATCTGCCTTCTTAAGATTCTCTTGTTTTCAGCTTCCCAAGCACTGGGATTACTGGTATGTACTGCCATGCCCAATCTCAAATGGCCACACAGAGCCATCTCCGCACTCTCAGGGCTGGGAGTGGGGGGAGGCCATGGGACACTCAGGATCAAGCCCAGGTCCTTGTGTCTGCCCAAACAGGTGCTTTAATTCACCCAGCTATGTCCAGCCCTCTGGATTTTGGGTTTTGAAAGCTACAGCCCTCTGTAAAAAATTTGAGCAATGAGGCAGAGATGCAATGATTAAAATAAATAGAAAAACAAGTGGATTCTTCCTCTTGCCCTTCATTTAACTATATCTGCTCTGTGCAAAACAATATTTTTCATTTCTAATATTCATACAGAAGAGCATATCAGAGCAGCAACCCCAGAATATCCTGCATGGTAACATCAAGAAGAAACCTCTCTCCTGCCTTCTGGTCAGAATTTTGAGATGATAAAAAAGACAACCTGTGTGGCCAGCTACTGAAGCCTGGGCAGAATAGAAAACTGCCACCCAAATTGGGATATGTGTGTCCCAGTAGGGTCTAAGAACTAGATAGTATCACAGTGCCTCCAAATGGGAAAGCCACATACTGAAGAAGATAATTAGGCCTGAAAGCGAGGAATTAAAGATCGTGGTCTCTAAGGATGAATCCCTGTTTGTACAAGCTGGTAAGAATTTCCTGTCTCCCCAAACAACAAACTAAGTCAAACATAGCCGCTTAGAGCTGAGACTCAAAAAATGGCACCAGAACTGAGACTCAAACATCCAACATTTCTGCCAAACATATTTTTAAAAACTTACCAAAGTCTTGGGCTACCATGGTAAAATAATGAAGATCCACAAGGGATATAAACTTGGTTTTAGTCGTAGAAAACATTACCTATTCATTTGTGAACTGTGATCTATACTTGCCAGGAAAAATCATTTCTCAGGAGTTGACTCACTGACAAAATTTGTCACTTTAGTAGATCATTCTGCAGCAACAAACCATCAGTCAATCACATACTTCCAAGTATTTGTATATGTGTTCGAGGCAGATTGTGCCACAGTCAGACAGAAACATTGATGCTAATGGAATGATTATGATCTCTCCATGTATATGTGACTGCTACAAAAAGAAGAAGATACTTTCAAATGCTCACATCTTTATTATTCTCACCTTTTGACGAACTGAGTGGAACTGCTTTTATTAAGCGCACTAAGGTTTCTAAGATCCTCAGGCACTGTGAACACCCTAGATACCATATATTTGTCAGTATTTCTTCTTGAATGGAATGACAAAAAGCAAAACTCTAAACTTCTCTGTATCAGTAAACAGCCTATGTCTAGTCATGCATTTATCAAGAGGTTGACACATATGAGCCCTAGGAGAGGAAAGAGGAAAGGGAGATAAGAAGTGCTCATTCATTTTCTTGATGTGGCAAAATGTTGGGGATGCAAAATGCGTTTTCTAGAAACCCCTTCGAAAGACAAATACTTCACCTTTATATAATTAAGATCAGCAAAATAATTCCTTTAAGAAATTAAAGATGCTCTGAAATTTCATTTCTGTGTGTGTTTTACATGTTTGTAAAACATTGCCCTACTTACTAATTAAATACTATCTCTGAAAAGATAACTGTTCCTATTGTTACTGCACTGTAATCTCAGAAATTATTACAGTGTGTGACATGTAGCAGATGTCAAATAAAAAAGAGTTGAATCAATTTTTATGTCATTTATTTACGATATTACAGTAGTTTCATCAAACATCTTATTTGACAAAAGATCAGTTGTGGCTGATGTTATATGGCAAGTAGAGATTTATAGTATCAGTTTCTGGTAGTGTTAAAGAAAAACTATAAGCCTTTCTTCAGTGTGTATATCTGGGGATAATATTTTACTTTTTCACAGGAATATTAGTCATCATCTACTATGATGTTGTGGAATGCTAACTATATTAAATCTATTTCTATATGGCTCAGTTTGCCCACTAGAAAACTTTTTCTTTTCTTTTTCTATGGCAGACTCAGCTTACTCTGGGTGTAGAGCTGGCACAGCATGTGGTACAGGTATGGAACTATGGTTCTTGAACTTGCCTAAGCTTTCCTAAACAGGTGCTTTAAACCACTGAGTTATCGCACTGGCCCCAAGTTTATTTTATTTTTGAGACAGAATCTAACTTTATAGTTTATGCATAATGCACAGCCCAGTCTTCAGCTCACAGCAATCTTCCTGTCTCAACCTTCTGCATGCTAAGATTAGTGGCATGTGCCACTGAACAAAACTGGAATCATCATGTTTGCAGTTATGAATTTAAAAACCCAGATGTTTCTTTAATCTTCATTTGCATAATTAACAAAAGAATTCTGAAAGGTACAGTGCTGTATTGACTGCAAAACATAATTTACAAATCCCTCAAGATTTACCTTGAAACCATGACAGTGCTTTGTAGAACTGCTGTCGGTGTCACCATCTGGATGAGTCACAGCCATTGCTTGACCAATTTGCTCTCTGTGAAAGCCTGAGAGAATGTTTTCTCTCTAGGTAACTCTCCATAGCCACATTATACATCGTCGACCCCTTTCTTCTGTAGCCCCATGATCTTCCTCAAAAGATAATTTTGATACCACTGAGTTATAGGATATTAGAGCAGAAGCTTTCTTATGTCCTGAGTCCTCAATGACCTAGAAGGGCTAGGGTCAAATTTTAGTGATCCTTGTAGCCCCTCTATTTCTCTAATTTTTGGTCTACAAACTTATATTCTTAACCCTCCAGAGGAGAAGCTTAGTGATACTATTGCTCTGTAACATAGATACTTGAGCTTAACATCATTGTCTGATGTTGGGAAATAGAAAAGTTACATGTTTTAATATACAGGTCTTGCTTTACCTTGTCTTTAACCACCCAGCAGGAAAGTTTAACCACACAGCATAGAAAGTAAAGCTAGACTACTGTGCTGAGCTGTAAAAGGCTTAAATCAACAGCTTCTGACATGGCTAGTTCTGCCATAAACACACTACGATGATGCAATATTGGATTATGTGTACGGCTACTTTCTCTTAGTTCAATGAAAAAAATTTCGTACCAAAAATGATTAGAATAATTGTCATGTCTGTATCCTGTGCTCTAAATAACTACTAGAAGGACAATAATATGCATTTTATCAATTTTTGGGAATGCACTACTAATGTGTTTTGAAACTGTTGCATTGCTATTTCTTATTAAAAGTAGTAAAAAATTAAAAAACTAAAAAAGAGCATAATTTACAAAAATCCTAAGTACATGTATGATAAGTGTTCAATAAATGCTGGCTGGATTCCATTCTTATGTATGCTTTCTAGAAACAGTACCATAGTTTTATTCTTTGTATTTAAAAACAAGTTTCCAGTGCCCAGCAAGACAGTTCAGTGGACTAAGCATCTGCATAAGCAAATGCAGGCACCAGGGTTGCATTCTACACCAGCCCCACCATGGACGTACTGAGTCTGCCACAGAGTCCAGGCATAATGATAGACACCTGTAATCCCAGCACTGGGAAGGCTGGAAACATGAGGATCACTACAAGTTTGAGCTGCTCACTGAGACAGTGTACAAAATATGTAAAATTTTAAAAAAGAAAGAAAAAAAGTATCCAGAATTTTAAAATTGATTTTAAATTACTTTTTTTTTTTTTTTTTTTTTTTTGTCTTTTGGAGACAGGGTCTCGCTATGCAGTTGAGGCTGGCCTTGAGCTCACTTTTGTAGCCCAGGCTGGTCTCGAACTCGCATCGATCCTCCTGCCTCAGCCTCCCAAGTGCTGGGATTACAGGCGTGCGCCACCACGCCCGGCTTAAATTACTTTTTAAGAAGTTAAATCATTATGCATCTTCTCTGATTACAATGGAATTATACAAAATAACAACAAAAACAGAAACTTTACAAATTATAAGAAAGCATAAGTATTAAAGCATACCTTGAGGGATAAATTGGTCAACAAAATATGGCAAAAAATTTACAAATTCACTGAAGCAAATGAAAATAAAGTGTGACATACTGAGACCTATAGGCCACCACAAAATAAACTCAAACAGAGAAATTTATAGCAATGAAAATTTATTCCATAAAAATAGAAATATCTCAAATAAATTTCATAAATCAAGGACACAGGAAAACAATAAAACAGGCGAAGATATTTGCAATAAATAACTAAAAATAGAAAGAGAACGAGAAAGAGGAAATGATACAGAGAGACGGAAAGACAGACCCAGAGAGGAGACTAAAAATACAAATGACCAATGAAATGAGGAGTTATTTTTTCCAGAAATATAGACAAATTTGACAAAACCATTTTAGCTAAAGGAAAACAAAGATGATACAAATTAAAAAAAACAGATGTAACATAAGCATTGTAACTGATAAAACAGAAAGAAAAAGATCACTGGGGATGATTATAAACATATATCAACAAATTGGAAAAGTAGAAAAAATGAATATGTTTCTAATACATATATCCCCCCTACAAAAACTGAACCATAGAAACAAATCCTGAGAAGACTGATAATAAATGACCACTGAATCAGTAGTAAAACATCTTCCAACAAAGACAAACCCAGGGGCAGATGGCTTCAGAACTGAATTTAATAAACCTTTTAATGAAGAAGTAGCATTAATTCCTCCCAAGTTGTTAAACAAAAACAGAAAAGAAAGACATTCTTTCAAATGAATTACATTGAGCCAATTAACCCTGACACTGACACCAGAGAAGGACACAAGAAGAACATTAAGCTGCGTACTAAAAGTCCTGATTGTGAGAGGCAGCAGAGCTGCATATTAAAGATTCATGGAGGGCTGGAGCAAAGCCAGCTTCAAGTGCGCAGAGCACCTGAGGCCAGCCAGGTGAACAAGCTCTTATGTAGAGGGTTTTCCCCTGACATCAACCTACTGGGTGTATAAATAAACCTACAGCACTCACTGGGTAGTTCTTTTTTTCCCATCAGGAGAGGGGTTAACACCTGAGCTCAGCTTTCTACATTCTGGTTCTTGTCCTATTCATCCTCCAGCAACACCCCCTGGGAATTTCCAAAACTGATCTGACAAGGCACCTGACAAAAATAGGTACAAAGTATCCTAACAAAATAGTACAAACCGACTCCATCAAGACATCAATAATATATAATAGACTATGATCCAGTGAGATTTATCTAAGGGATTCAAAAATGATTTAATATACACAAATAAATCACATACTATATCACATTAATACAATAAAAACCACACGATCATCTCAATAGAGGCAAAAAAGTAAATGCTATTCAACATCCTTTCATGATAAAAATATTCAGGAAATAATATATGAGATGAACATGCTACAATTCTAAAATAAAACTAAATGTGACAAACTCATGGCCAAATTATACTTATGGGGAAAAGCTGAAACTATTTCCCGTAAGACTTGGATCAAAACAATTGAATACACATTTTCCATTCCTACTCAGCACAGTAACTGAGACCTTAAACAAACAAAAAAAATTAGGCAATATAAAGGGAAAATGGACATGCAAATTTTAAAAAGTCCATTTTTCTGTTTGCATATCATAAGAATGTCTATATGTATATATATGACTCAAATAAAAAAGAAACTACAAGAGTTGATAAAATCAGTAAAGTCACATGTAAAAGGTGGCCCCAGAACCAGCTGTCGTGGGGCATGCCTGTAATCTCAATGCTCTGGAGGCTGAGACAGGAGGATCACTGTGTGTCTAAACTGTGTAGCAAGACACTGTATAAAAACAACCAAACAAAAAATTAAAAAAGAAAGGTGGACGCACAGTAGTTTCTTTTTTATACACAGCAAATATGAAAATGAAATCAGCCCAATTCACAATAGTTGTAAAAACTGCCAATAAATAAATTAACCCAACAAATGGAATTATGTTCAAAGCAAAAGTTTAAAACATTTGTGAAACATATTGAATACACTCACAAAAAAGTGAAAGGATATAACATGCTCATGGCTTGGAAGGATTAATATTATTGACATGCTCATATTATCTAAAGTGATTTGAAATTTAGTGTAATATTCCATAAAAATACACAATGACACTCTTCACAGAAATAGAAAAAAACCCAAACATTCACAAGCAAGTGCTAAAGACCTCAAGTCACTAAAAAGAAGAAAGATCCCTTGTCCAAAATACATTATCTTATAGCAAACTACACAGCTATAATAATCAAGACAGCATGGTACAGGAATAAAAACTAACACAAAAACCAAAGCAGTAAAATAGATCTCAAAAATAAATCCACATGCTTACAACCAGTTGATTTCATGATAAGTGCATCAATACATATATTGAAGAAAGTACATCCATTTCAATAATTATCTGAGAAACCTAGATATTTAAATGCAGAGAATGAAAAGATCATTTCTGTCTCAGCATACACAAAATCGATCAAATGCATAATATATTACCAGGAATTATCAAAAGAAAACATAGGAGAAATACTTCAAAACATCGTTATAGGAAATGACTATTTGGATAGAACCCAACACAATAGCAAAAATAGACAAATGAAGTCATAAGAAGCTAAGAAGCTCCTGCAGAACAGCAGAAACAAATAGATTTTTGAAGAAAAAATAAGCAGAATTTACAGAATATATTGGAAAAATATTAATTGAACAAGGGACTAACATCTGAAACATACAAGAAACTCAATTTACGTAATATACAAAAAAACACATGATCAGATTACAATGGGATCTAAGTAGAGTTTTTTTCAAAATAAAGAATATAATGGTCAACAAACATAAAAATGGTGGGCCAGGAAGATATCTCAGGGGCACAAGTGCCTGCCTGGCAAGTGCAAGGTCCTGAGATTGATTGTCAGTTCTGGGGAAAAAAAAGAGAAAACATGAAAATACTTTTTTAAGCTTCATTATTAATCAGAGAAACACAAATCAAATCAAAAATGAAATTTTATTCCAATTAAAAGGAACACTACCATAAAAGATTAAAAAAAGTTATAAATGCTGCTGAGCATGGAAGGAGAAATGTTATTCATTGTCACTGGGAACAAAAATAGTGCAATAGTTGTGGAAAATTGTGTGGTGATTCCTCAAAAAACTAAAAATAGAATTTTTATTTGTTTTACCTATTCCACAAACCCACTAGAATATATACACAAAGTAGTTAAAATTAGTACATTCACGTGATATCTACATTACTATGTCTATGGCAGCATTATTCCCAAGAGCCAACAGCCATTCCATTGTGGAATCAAATAAATGAGGTGCCAACACACAGCAGAATGGATAATAAAGAAATATATGAATATGCATGCACATGGAATAATATTCAACTATCAGAATTAAATTATGCCCCTTATAGCATATGGATGTACCTAGAGAACATTATATTAAGTGGAATAAGCCAGCTGCAGAAAGACAAATTCTCTTGTTCTCTCTTATATGTGGAAGCTAAAATAGTTGATCTCATAGAAATTGAGACTCGATGCTTTCTACAGAGGACAGGAAGGGCAAAGATGATGGGTGTTATAAGGAAAGTGGACAAGAGATGCCCAAATTTAATTATAACAATAAATTTCAGTGCTGTATGACAGTGGAGTGCTCAGTGTTCACAACATACTGCATATTATGCCAATAAGAAGAAGGAATGAGTTTGAATTTTCCCACCACAAAAAAATAAATACTTAAGTAATGAGGATGCAATACCCTCAGATTTGACTGTTACATATTGTATGCATATATTGGATAATCACACTCAATAGAAATATTTCAAAAATTTAAATGGGATAAAAGACATAAAGAATACATTTTATGCCTTTCACAATGACATGCAGAAAAAATATACTTAACCAGTCTCATGAAGTAAAAAATCTATACAGTGAAAATTATGGGGCTGTGAAACAGGAAACTGAAGAGGATTTGCGAAAATGGGAAGATATTCTTGATCTTGGATAGGAAGAAACAACACTGTGAAAATGACCATACTCCCAAACTTGTTATACATATTCAATGAAATCCTGATTAAAATATCATTGGTATATCTCATAGAGCTAGAGAAAACTTTCCTAACATTCACCCAGAGTCAGAAGAGACCCAGAATACCAAAAATAATCCTGGACAACAAAGGAAAGACAGGAAACATCCTGGCCTGAAATTATACTATCAAGCTACCTTGATAAAATCAGCATGGAATTGGCTAAAAAACATACCTGAAGATCAATGAAATAGATCAGGAGACACATACTCAGATAAGACTACACACAGCCACTTTTATCTTTGATAAAGGAGCCAAATATGTTCACTGGAAGAAAGTGCCTCTTTAATAAATGCTCCTGCAAAAAGTGGTTTTCCTCACGCTAACAGCTGAAAAGGCATTAAACTACAGTTAAATTGGATCAAAGATTTAAACATGAAAAGAGAAACAGGAAAAGCTCCTGAAGGAAAATGTAAGTAGAAATCTTAAAGGCATAGTGGTAGATAGAGGGTTCATGAACAAAAACCAAACTGCACAGGAAAAACTTCAAAGAATCAACAACTATGAGCTCACCTTTTTGAAAAGTTTCTGCACATCAAAACAAATCTCCAACAAAGAGAAAACCCACAAAATAGGAAAAAATTTGTAACTGACTTTCCCTTTGACAAAGTCCTTCTATCTAGAATATATAAAAATTTTTAAAAATTCAGTCCCCTAAATTCAAAGATTAAATACAAAAATGGGAATCTGAGATAAAAATAGACTTCACAGGTGAAGAATCCAAATGTCAACATGAAAAAGGGTTCTCACCCCAGAAAGAATGGCTGTCATCAAGAAGTCAGCCAAAAACAAATGTTGGAAGGGCTGGGGAAAAGGAACACTTTGTTGTCGGAGAGAGTGCAGACTTGTACAAACATTGCAAAGGTCAGTGTGGAGGTTCATCAGAAAGCTAGGATTGGAGGTGACAATTGGAGGATGAGAATTAGGTGTTCTCATCCTGGGTCCTTTTCCAGAAGAACTGAAGAATATCAGACCACAGTGATATGTGTGTACCCATGTTTATAGCAGCACAATTTATCATAGCTATATCTTGGAAGCAACCCAAATGCTCATCCATGAAGCAATAGATAGAGGAGATGTGGTATTTTTTATACAATAGAGTATTATCCAGCTATAAAAAGATAAATTTGTGGCTTTTATTGGTAAATGGATACAATTAGAGACCATACTCTTAAGTGAAATAAATGAGACTCGCAAGTGCAGACATTGTATTATCTCCTTAGTGTAGGAGCATGAAAGAGAAAATAAAATTTGAAAGCTAAAAAGATACTGGGAAAAGGGAATGACCATGTGCAGAAAAAAAAAAAAATATATATATATATAATGATTTGTACAACATTACTGTGGGTTTATGTTGGTCTGTGGAAAGGAGCAGTTGGTGCTTAATTTGTTTTGTCTAGTTTTTAAAAATTCTTTTACCATTTTTCCTTCTTAATTTCTTTTATATTGCTTTCTGTCTTCTTCAAAATTTTCATATATATATATATATATATATATATATACATGATAACACAAACATATAATTTGAAGAGAACACTATGCAATACAACAAATACTGAGAAATTTATATTTTACTTAGTGTAATTCTGTACTGTTTGTAACTTTTCAGTTTTAATACTACTTTGTACTTTATTTAAAAATGTTTCTTTTTTTTAAAAAAAGGAACACATTTTATACACAAATACACATCTGTGCATGATAACCAAATATGCAGAGTAAGGATTTATTATCAAGGAGATAGATATTTTTGGGAATGAAGCAAATACTAACTATAATTTATGCCAGTTTTTCCAGAGGCTTTATTTCTATTTTATTTTATTTTATTGTGTATTTGGCCCAAGGTCTCACTCTATGACTTGGACTCATAATGATCCTCCTGGTATTAGCCTTCACAGGGTTGAGATCACAGCAGTGTGCTACAATGCCTAGACTCCTGGACTCAAAGTGTCCCAGGGCGGGGCCAGCCAGCCTGTGTTGTCCTGGATTGATCCCTAGTCCCTAGGCTTACCTAAGCAGGAGTCTATTTAGCTGAGATATTTTGCCAGGCCTCCATGGGCTTATGATATCTGCCAAAACTCATTGTTTATTATACCATAAAATATTGTTTAAAGAAAAATGGCTATGAACAACCATAAAATTTTAAATTACCTTATTCCAATTTCTTTTCCATTACAGGAGTCTCAAAGATCTCCAGATGTGTGAAAACAAATGCATGAGTGACTAACATATTTAATGATTATAATATATAATGAATTTAATATATGTGAATATTGTAGAATTTTCCAAGACCTAGAAAGGCATGCAATTCAATAAAAGAGAACGGAAGTTGAGAAAGGTCAATCAAAAAACAGGAGAATCAGTGATTACAAATACATTCAATCCTTGTATTAGTCAACAGCAAGGGATCCCATGACAATGTGCCACATGAGTCCACCTGGAGGCCTAGATCCCCACTCAAGTCCCTTGGAAGGAACTACACTAAAAAGGCCCAAGGGTCCGTGGCAGAAACAAGAATGTCTGGGCCCACAGATTAATGGATCTGCACCAGAAGCCTGAGGGATCTACCCTGGAGCCCGGAAATGATACT
>PVJA010055577.1:0-11124 GCA_004027025.1 Myocastor coypus | reverse complement strand
AAAAAAAAAATGAATGGTTTTTTTTTTTACAGGTCTTGCTTTGACTTGCCCTTGATCACCCAGGCTAAAAAAAAAAAAAAAGCTTAATTACAATGCATGAAACACAGAGCTAGATTGGTGAGATGAGCTTTAGGAGGATTAGATCAATAGCCTCCAATATTACAAGCTTCACTGGTGGCCCACTGCAATTGCAGAACATTTGACTGTGTATGCATCTGTTTCCTCTTAGTCCAAAGAGAAGAATTTTCTTTTCCTTTTTTTTTTCTTTCCTTTCCTTTTCTTTTTTCTTTTTTTTCTTTTTTTTTCTTCTTAGCAGCATCAATAGGGTGGCCCACACACTGTGCTCTGTAAAACTATTGTGAGGACATTATGCAATGTGTCAACTTTTAAAATAAGAAAGGGGAAAAGAAAAAAAAAGTAATGTTGAGTGAATGTGTTAATGTGTAATGGTTTGATCAGTCTTATATACCTATATCTATTAATCTAAACTGATCTGATGATGAAAATATGTAATATGACCATTGTTAAATTTATACAATAAAAATATTAAAATTTAAAAAATGGGTACTACAACAATCATTGTTGATTTGCTGTTCTTGATTTGAAAACCTGTAACATGTGTATTGTTATGTTACCCTGTTTTTGTCATTGCCTCTGCTATTTGTTTTTGCTCGTTTATACTCTTCAAAATAAAATTAAAAAATAATAAAATAAAATAAAATAAAAGTATGTGGGTCAATAGACATTGCCTGCAGATTATAGTTTACCTACACTTTGTGCTGGCTCCCTTCCTATATCATGACATTTCCTTTTGTATGTCTAGTCCAGCCTGTATTATTTCTTTCTTAGCAGAATGATTCAGAGTTAAGGGGAGAAATTGGCGAATGTGCACAGCTAGTGCCACAACTCTGAACCTTAAAAATTCAAACAAATAGGGCCAGGGAGACAGCTCCATGGTCTAAAGCACCTGCTTAGGCAAGCTTAGGCAACCGCAGGGACTGTGGTTCAATCCCTGGCACCACATGCTACACCAGCCCCACCCTCAAGGCAGGCTGAGCCGGCCATAATTAAGAAAGAAAGAAAGAAAGAAAGAAAGAAAGAAAGAAAGAAAGAGAAAGAGAGAAAGACAGATAGACAGACAGACAGACAAACAGTTAAAAAATACTTGAGAAACTGATTTTTATAGGGCCGGTGGTAGAGCTCAGCAGACTAAGTGCTTGCTTAGGGAAGCGCAGGGGCCAGGGTTCCATGCCTGGCCCAGCCAGCCAGCCACGCCAGCCCTGCTCTTAGGGCAGGCTGCGCCAGTGATGGAGTCCAGGTATGGCGGCACGTGCCTGTAATCCCAGCACTTGGGAGGCAGAGAACAAGAGGATCACTGTGAGTCAGAGCTGCCTAGTGAGACCCTGAACACACACACAAATCATGCTGTTCCTGTAAGCATGCTTTTCTAAAATTAAGTTTTAGTGGAATGATTATGATTTTAAAAGAAAGAAACATAAAATAAATACTTTGGGGCTTATCTTGATAGCCTTTTGTGAAACTGAAGTCGGCAGTGACAATCAGAATAATAGGCAAAGATACTCAAGAATATTATAGGGAATAATAATTTTCAACGGCAATTTTTTTTCAAAATAAAGGAAGAATATTTGATCAAATCAATACCCATTAAATAACAGCAAAACAATTGTGACTGAAATCACCTGGGTTTTTTGCTTCTTTGTTTCTTTTTTTATGTGACACATTTTACAAACAGTATCTGAGTGTCTCCAATTGTATAAACACAGCAGTTGCTATAGTAACATGTTACTCATCACTCAGAATCCTGGAATTTACCACTTGCGATTCAAGACCAAAATAAATGCATTCAGCAATGTCCACTTCCAACTAAGCACTGCTTGCCACCCACCCAGCTAGATCTCTCACCCTTAAAAATGTGATAATAGAACTACCACCCATCCTGGAAAATAAACAATTGGACAAAACTAAGAGTTCTCAAACAATGTAAGAAAATAATCCTTGAGAGACAGGGAAAAAGCAGAGCGAGCCTTGTGACTTCCCTCTTACTTCCTTGATTTCCTTCTCTTACCTCCATGGAATCAGAACACCAGCAGTGCCTGGATAACTTCCTGAAAAGAAAGGACGGAGCTCAGAGTTCGTAGGCAGTGCACTGGAACAAAAGCACACAGAACTAGCACTCCAGAGACCTAAGCAACCCCCTTCTTTTCCTTCATTCAGTACCATGGAGTACAGTTCTGCTCATGCATGTACGGAAGCCACCTAGGCTCAGGAAGTTGGACCTAAACAAAGTAAAAGCAGCAGTGCTTGAGGGTGGCACGGCGCTGAGTCTAGGATCTGTTCCCACCACTCACACTAGAAAAATGTGTGATTCATGGGAAATCTGATAATTACACAGACATGTTTCACTTCTGTGGAAACACTGGCTTCTTAAGGAATCATTAATGATTAGTTTATTTGGAAATAATTAGTTCTGAATGCCTTTCCAATCTTATCTAAGAAATCTTAGAAGCAAAATCAAATAATGCCGAATTAAATTAGTCCTGTACAGCACTCTGTATTTATATATGGTTTGCTTTTCAAGACCTCAGTTCTGCATTTATGAGTGGTTTTCAAGGTTTCAGTTATTCATGGCCATTCATGGTCCAAAAATGTTAAATGAAAAATTCCAGGAATAAATAACTTGTACATTTTAAATTTCACACTATTCTGAATAGTGTCACGGCATATTGTGACATCTTTCTCAGTCCCACCTGCGATATGGCCATCCCTTTGTCCAGCATGTCCATGCTATCTGCACTACTTTGAACCTTAATTACTCAGTAGCTGAACTAGTCACCAGATCAACTCTATGCAAAGTCATAATGCTTGTGTTCAAGTAACCCTATGCAATGGCCTGAGTCCACATCCCAGTGGCTGTGTTAGTCACCTCACTCTATCCCATCATGTGGACACTGTGTCATATCACACTACCTCAAGATGAAGAGGGGGGGATATAGTACAATAATGTATTTGGTTGGGGAGGAATTAGGGAGACCACAATCCCAAACATTTGATTTCACTTGCTGATTATATTTTTCCACATTTGTTAGTTATTGTTATTAATGTCTTACCATACAGCATTTAAAAATAAAACTTTACTGTATATTGGAACGGAATTATAGTTTCAGTGTCTGGTATTATCCATTGCTTCAGGAATCTACTGAGGCATTTGGAACACGACCTCCATGTATAAGGGAGACTACTTCATCAAGATAGTAGTTCAGGAACATATAGGAGAATCCAAAGATAGGCAGCACCTAATGAAATAAAGTTTACTGTGTCTAGAGTTCAATCAAAAATCACCAGATTGGGCTGACGACATAGCTCAGTGGTCTAAAGCACCTGCTTACACAAGCTTAGGCAAGCGCAGGGACCATAGTTCAATCCTTGGCACTACATGCCATGCCAGCCTCACCTCAAGGGCAGGCTGAGGCTCCACACACACACAAATCAGACAAAACATTAGAAAAATGTGCCTGAAAACAGTAAAAATCAGTTGAAACTTGCAATTGATTCCGATATGAGAATTAGCAAGTCAAAGACTTTAAAATAGCTCTGTAGTTTTGTATACGCTCAAAAACAAGTATAACCATGTAAAATATGGAAAAAATTGAATTTACAGAAATAAAATACATGAAAGAATACATTTGATGAAATTAATGACAAATAAATATCATAAATGTAAAGATTACTAAGTATGATGGCATGAAAATAGGAAGTATTAAGAAGAAACAAAAATAAGGAATTTTTTTTTGTGTGTGTGTCTTTTTGAGACAGGGTCTTGCTATGCAGTTCAGGCTGGCCTTGAGCTCACTTTTGTAGCCCAGGCTGGTCTGGAACTCACACCAATCCTCCTGCCTCAGCCTCGCAAGTGCTGGGATTACAGGCATGAGCCACCATGCCTGGCTAAAAAATAAGGAATTTATAAAAATTAATAGAGCATCAATGAAACATGGACAAATTGGAGTAGTTTAAGCAGAAAAGCGAGAGGAACAGGTACAGAAACAAAATTGTTTTTTTCACAATAGAACAGTCTTTTATTTACACTTTCATGAAGTTAATGATGCATGACATTAGGTTGCCTAGCAATTGATAGTTAACCATAACTATATACATATACATATATATATATACATATATATATGTATATATATATATATATAGAGAGAGAGAGAGAGAGAGAGAGAGACAGACAGAGAGAGAGAGTTAGGATAGTTGTGTAGCTACACTATCTCAATTCACTGAGAATAAAAGCTTGTATTTATGTTGTTTAGATAAGATGTCTGCATCATGTCTTCTGAATTACTACTGCAAAGACAATATGCCATGTATTAATTATTGTAATGGTCCTACTGATTTTAAACTGATTTATTGCTATTCTTTCTTTCTCATTAAGATGAATAAAAATGGTGAAAAAAATTTTTAAAGGCAGAAACATTTTCAAATGTAGCCTGGTAGCGCACGCTTGTAAGTCCAGCACTTGGGAGGCTAAGGCAGGAGGATCGGTGCAAGTTTGAGACCAGCCTGGGCTACAAAAGTGAGCTCAAGGCCAGCCTAAACTTCATGGTGAGACCCTGTCTCAAAAAGACAAAAAAAAAAAAATGACAAAATCTGTGAAAGCACAGATTCAAAATGCTCATTGAGCCTCAAACATGAAAACTACATCACATTCCAGCACAGTCCAATTGTTTAAAATTAGTGATATTTTGAACTTTTCTCTCCTCCCACAACTCAGTAAGTGAGAAACAATGTTTTCTGGAGTGTTTAGGAGACTTTTTTATTTTTTTCTGGAACTGGGTATTGAACTCAAGTCCTTGTGCTTACCAGGTAAACACTTGTTCTATTGAGCTATTTCCCCAGCTAGTGTTCAAGAGATTTTATTTGAAATTTTGCTAAATAAAATATACCTCTGTAGGGACCAGTGAAATAATTCAAGGGCACAAGTGCCTGGTTGGCAAGTGCAAGGTCCTGAGTCTATTCCCAGGTCCCACAATAAAAATAAGTAAGTAAGTAAGTAAATAAATAAATAATAAAATATACCTCAGTGGGGGAAAACATATGGAATAATATAAATAAAAATATACATCATTAAGAAATGCAAATTAAAACTAAAAAGAAATATCACACAATGGCTAAAACTAAAAGGAATGAACATTTAAATGCACACAAGGAGGGACAATGTGGTCAGGATTCCCCTCCTGTTCCTCTCTTGGACAGGAACTTTCTTTTCCTCCAATAAATCTATTCTGCTCATAAAATACATACATGCATACATACATACATACATACATACATACATACATCCAGGAAAGGACCAGGGAGATAGCTCCACGGCACAAGTGCCTCCCTGCAAGTACAGGGTTGTTAGTTCAAACCCCAGTTCTACCAAAAAAAAAAAAAAAAAAATGCAGATAAGAATGTGAAGCAATTGGAACTCTTGTATACTATTAGTGAGCATATGAGATAGAACAGTCGTCTTGAACAGAGAGCCCTTCCTAGTCTACTTATGGCCCAGGAAATTTATATTTGTAATTCCATGAAAAGTTATTAGAATTCTAGTGAGTTAATTCCAATCTACAACTTCCAGTGCAGCCAACAGTGAGAATAAATACATTAATTCATATTTATAGTTATGGAGAACCAAAGGATCATAAATACAGCCATGATGATAGCTATCTGGAACAAAGGCCTTGACCAAGGCCAAAGCTGGGTTTTGTTTATTCATAAAGACAGGAGTGGCTTGAAGATGAGTGACTGTGAGAATGGCAGGAAGTAGGTGAGAGCTGTGAGCTGTGTGGGGTGGAAGGCCCAATAGTAGTTCTGCAACATATAGAAAAAGATACGCAGAAATAGCAATCTGCAGAACACACTTGAGATAGTACCTCATGATTTGGAGTCAGTGCTTCAGCTCTAGGGAGTAGTCTTTCAAGCCCCAAGAAGTCATGGCCTCTATCTTGTGGCTGTATTCTAGCTGACAGTGCAGAACATTGGCCCTTTATCCCATCTTGTCCAGGCACACACAAGGGAACAAGGGGTGGGGGTTCTGGGGAAACAAGCCTACCATCTTCTAAGACTACCATCAGCACATCTGCTGGACTGATGTACATTGCTAAAAGCCAAGTGGAGGAGTGAGGAAAAGTCCTGGCCAGCTCTGTGCATAGTGATACATGGACATAGGGCCAGCCTCAGCCAAAATGGAGACAATTGTTCCTCTTCGATAGAGAGCCTCTCAGGTGGTTGTCTACAACTTTGACGGGTATTTTCTTAAGAATCCAGGCCTACCATTGTCCTTCTAAAGTTAAGCAATTTATTATATGCTACCAAAAGAAAACAAGCTTGGTGTCTATATGTATGGAAATGTTCACAGATACTTTTCAATAGCCAGAATCTCTAAATAACTCAAATAGTCAGCAACAGTTGAATACACAAATACTTGTATATTTATATCATGGAGTACTGCTTGGCAACTAAAGACTATGCTACAGATACATCACACAACATAAATTCATCTCCAAATAACTGTACAAAATGAATAAGGTAGAGTAATATAAATTTCTAGAAAAAGCAGATGGGAGAGTTTATACTATACAATGACAAACTAGTTTGAGAATAAGATGGATAGAGTGAAAGAAGCAAGATGGGTTTTATTCTAAAGTACAACAAAATATCTGGAGATAATGGATATATTTATTACGTTGTGATGATAGTTTAGTAGATGTATTCATATGTCATTTGAAATATGTGCATCTTATGGTCTGTTAACTTGAAAGCCAACTGGGGGAATAAGGAAAATAACCTGTACACTCGGGAATGTATAGTATTTCGCATTTCTCTCCAGTTTTGTTAAAACTCTGGCTTGGAAAGTGAGTTTTCCACCTCTCACTGCCATCATGAGAGCAACTGTGAATTCTGTACAGAGCTTCAAAAATGACAAAACAAAGGCATAAAATGGAATCTCAGACTTCCACTGCACCCAGAACAAGTCTGGGTGACACCAACATAGAACTTAGAAATCCATCACCTGAAATTTCTGAAAGGACTGCAAGTGAAGTAAAGAAACTGTATCAGTCTAGAAAAGAAATCAGATCAGAAATAATTTCTTCAGCAAGAAAAGAAATGACAGTGGCAATGAAAGAAAAATAACAGAAAACTTGAATAACAATATAAGTAAGAATTAGAAGGTATGAAAAAGTTTTAAACAGATATCCAGGAAGTTAAATACTCCATTAAAAGCTGGTGAAAGCACTTGAGTGAAACTGAAGATAGACTTTCAGACCTGGCAGACAGCATGGCACCTAGTGATCATGAAAGGAAAGATCCAAAATAACAAGGAGCCAGAAGACACCAACGTAACAGCTGCATACGGAGGTGAAGAATAATAATATAAGACGGACAAGTATCAACAAAAAAGCCCAAGGCAACATGATGATGCAGAATTACTATCTGTAGAAGTAATAGCAGAAAGTTTTCAAAGCATGGGGAAAGAATCAAACACAAAGTAGGTGAGGCATGCAGAACCTGATCAGCCATAACCAAAATAAATCTATACCTAGACATGTAATAATCAAGATCCTAGAAATTCAGCAAAAGAACAGAATATTAGAAGACATTAGAGAAAAGTTACAGACCAGCTACAATGGCAAAATCCATTGGAATCATGGCAGATTTCTTAATACAAACCATCAAGTCAAGAGGAGTATTGAATGGAGTACTTCATGGCCTGAAAGAAAATAATTTCCAATTCAGTTTGATGTACAGTACAAAATAGAGAAATGACGTAATTCCATGACAAAAACAACTGAAGATATTCATGACTACCAGACTAATCCCACAAAGAGTACTAAAAAATATCCTACAAAGATAAAAATGATCACAATTCCATGAACAATAGAAGTGAAAAGCCATGCAAGGTTTAATAACAGAGAAGCAGAATAGGGAGCCAACAGTGGGAGAGTAACACGACGAAGATAATCTACTATACATCAGTAATACCTATCAATATAAATGGCCTTATTTCACCAATTAAAAGAGACAGACTGGTAAAATGGATCAAGAAACATGTCTAAAAATATGCTGTATACAAGAAATAAATTTAATTCAAAATAAAATACACGGACTGAAAGTCGAAGGTTGGAAAATAACACTACATGCCACAGGGACCCAGAAAAAAGCAGGGGTAGGTATTATGCTTCAAATCAAGAATGAGAAAAAGATATAAAGGTCAGTACACCCCTTATTAGAAGAAAACTGCAAGAGGAATAGATAACAATCATAAATACATATGCACCAAATGTCTGAGCACCTATGCAAGAAAAATTTACCAGACATAAAAAATTAAGCAATAATTCACTTGTAACAGGGACTTATACACTGTTATCATGAAGAGACAGATCAACTGGACAAAAAAAATCAGCAAATAAATAATGGATCTAAACTAAATTTGTGAACAAACAGACTTAGTAAACCTTTACTGAGGTAAAAGTATATGATCCATCAGCATCAGAATTCACATTTTTCTTATCTGTACATGGTACATTCTCTATAAACTATAGGGGGCTGGCTTGGTTGCTCAGCAGTCTAAAGCACAAGCTTAGGCAAGCTTAGGCAACCGCAGGGAGCTCAGTTCCATCCCTGGCACCACAGGGTGTGCCAGCCCCACCCCCAGAGCAGGCTGAGCCAGCCATAATAATAATAATAAAATAAATAAAATAAAATAAACTATAAACTAGCACACAGAACATGTTTAAGTAAATGCAAAGGAATTAAAATTATCCCATCTGATCATAGTGAAGGGAAACTGGAAATTAATGACAAAATAAATTGTAAAAAATTACATAAATACATGGAAATTAAATAAGACCCTCCTCACCAACCAATGGATCAGAAACGAAATTTAAAAAGAAATTAAACAATATTTACCATGAACAAAAATGTAGATGCAATCTGCCAGAACCTGTGGGATGCAATGAAAGCAGACCTCAGACAGAAATTTAGAGCAGAAAATTCCCATATCAAGAAAACAGAATGAGCCCAAGTAAATAACCTTCTGTTAGACTTCAAGCTTTAAAAGAAGTCAAGGGATGTTTGCATGCATAAATTAATATATGTAATGCACACCAACAGAGAGAAAGACTGCAATCATATGATCATCTCAGTAGATTCCAAAAAAGGTTTCCATAAAGTCCAAAGTGTATTCATGATAAAAACCCTACAGAAAATAAAAATAATGGACTTTACCTCAAGCCAACATAATATTAACTGTACAAAAGCTGAAAGCTTTCACTCTGAAGTAAAGAACAAGACAAGGATTCCCACTGTCACCATCCCTAGTCAATATGGTTCTGGAAACACTAACAAGAACAATTAGGCAAGAGAGAGAAATAGAAGGGACAAGGATATAAAGGGAAGAAGTGAAATTAGCATTACTCACAGATGACATGATACTTTATATGAAAGATCCCCAAAATTCCAGCAAAAGTCTCATAGAATTAATAGACAAGTCCAGTAGCATAGCTGGATACAGTCAACACTCAGAAACAATGCTTTCTTATACACCAACAGCAAACACACTGAGAAAAATTATGTAAACCATATCCTCCACAATAACATCCAAAAAAAAAAGTGAAATACTTAGGAACCAAACTAGCAAAAGAAGTAAAAGATCTACACAGTGAAAATTACAGTACTATGAAAAAAGAACAGATCAAAGAGGATTTTGGAAAATGGAAAGTTATTCTTTATTTATGGATGGGAAGAATCAACACTGTGAAAATGGCCATACTCTCAAAATTGTTTCACAGATTCAATGCAATCCCAATCAAACCATTTATATACCTCACAGACTAGAGAAAACCTTTCTAAAATTCATCTGAAACCAGAAGAGACCCAGAATAGCAAAAACAACAAAGACAAAAGGCATCTCAATGCTTGACTTAAAATTATACTATAAAGATACTGTAGTAAAATCAGCACGATATTGACCAAAAAAACCAAGCATGGCAATTAATGGAAGAGACTTGAAGATGCTGCCACAACCACAACCACACTCAGCCACTTTATCTTTGATAAAAGGGGCCAGACATGTACACTGGAATGAAGACAGCATCTTTAATGAATGGTGCTGGGAAAATTAGCTTTCCATATGCAAAGACTAAAACTAGACCCATGCCTATCACCACGCAAAAATCTAAATGCACCAAAGATCTAAATATTAAAGTGGAAACACTAGATCTACTGCGAGAAGTAGTACATAGAAATTTTGAAGGCATAGGGTAGGCAAAAAGTTTGTGAACAAAAATGAAACTGCATGGGAAATACTTCAAAGCATCAATGACTAGGATCTCATTTTTAGTAATTTTTTTCATATTAAATAAATCCCCAACAGAGTAAAAGAAAAAGCCATCAACTGGAAAAGAAATTACCCAACTGTTCCTCAGACAAAGGACTTCTACCTAGAAATTATTAAGAATTAAAGGGCTATGCACTTGGATCCCCTTCTGTCTTTCTCTTGCACATCAGTTTTCTTTCCCCCAATAAACAAATTCTTCTCTTAACCGCCTTTGTTCCTAAAATTCATTCTTCAGTTTTAGAGCTGTGAACTTGTCCCAGGTGTCTTTGAGGGTGGAAGTTTCATTCCCCTGTATCATTTGGAGGCTACCCACTGAGATCACTGGATGGAGGTACGATCCTGGTTTTCTTTCATTGATTCTGGATTTGGACTCATTTACATAACAAACTTTTATGATTCGAATTTTGATATATTTTGCTCATTGCTCACTGCTCATTGTTGTGTGATACTATGATAAATCTAAGTGGAAAGACTGTGACATTATAAGGTTTTGATAGTTCTTTAATCAGACTTTTCATCACTGGTTTTTTTTTTTTTTTTTTTTTTTTTTTTTTTTTTTTTTTTTTTTTTTTTTTTTTTTTTTTTTTTTTTTTTTTTTTTTTTTTTTTTTTTTTTTTTTTTTTTTTTTTTTTTTTTTTTTTTTTTTTTTTTTTTTTTTTTTTTTTTTTTTTTTTTTTTTTTTTTTTTTTTTTTTTTTTTTTTTTTTTTTTTTTTTTTTT
>PVJA010055576.1:0-11119 GCA_004027025.1 Myocastor coypus | reverse complement strand
CAGGGTCTCGCTATGCAGTTGAGGCTGGCCTTGAGCTCACTTTTGTAGCCTAGGCTGGTCTCGAACTCACACCAATCTTCCTGCCTCAGCCTCCTGAGTGCTGGGATTACAGGCGTGAGCCACCACACCTGGCTTACCATTTTCTTTCTAAAAAATTCATTTTGCCACATTTATATCCCTTTTTTAAGGTGTGTGTGTGTGTGTGTGTGTATGTTTGTGTGTGTGTGTGTGTGTATGCAGGATCTCACTTGCTACATTTATATTTTTAAAAACATTGATTGATTGATTGATTGATTGTACTGGGTTGAATTCAGGACCCTGTGATTGCCAGGCACGTGCTTAAGCCGCTGAGCTATCTCCCTGGCATAAACATTGTTTAGGTCTGCACAACTTGGAACTTAAAACAGATGGAATCATACTGTTGACAATTCAACTTGTGTTTTCTACCTATAGGCAACTATAGCCTATTTTTCTTCACTGATGGCTGGATTTTCAGAACTGATTTATATTCTGCATGAGTTCTCATGGTTCTCAGAGCTGGTCCATATGCCACTAGTTTTCCCCAAGTGGGTAATGTACTTTCAAATCAAAAAGTACTTGTTTCTTCTATCTCTCAACTCATTCATATATGTTGAACATCCCAAACCTGAAAATCTGAAATGTTCCAAAATTCATAAAGTTTGGAGTGGTATATTGGACACACATGTTTAAACGTGATATTGGCTCCCTGGTGTGAGAAACTGAAAGAGGCAATAAAGACCAAAACATAAAATTGATGTTATGAATTGGGAAAAAAGGAGGAACTAGGATGGGAAGGAGGGAGGAAGAGAAAGGAAAAAACATTTTAAAAAGGATAAAGAAATGAAAACAAATCTTTGTAAATAGGAAGGAGAAGAGGAGTTGAAGGGAGGAAAGGGGATTGGGGGAAAAAAGGAATCAAAATATATCATGTACATATTCAAATTACCTATGATGAATATGGTCATTATCTATATCTAAAATGTTCCAATAAACTTAATTTTTAAAAAAGTTTCACATTCCAGACTATCAGATCAGGGATCTTCATTCATTAAATGCTATGGAAAAATTCTAAAATCTGGAAAACTATAAAATGGGAGAGTTCTGGTCCCAAGCATTCTGAATGGACTAAGCCTCACAAAGAACACTTGCTGATTAATAAGAAATCAAGATAGTCCCCACCCTAAGGCAGTGTAGTAGGAGACTATTAAGTGAATGTAAAGTGTGGATACAGCATAAAGCATGGATCAATACAGCTTGCCCTCTCACTTCATGTAGGACTGTACTTAAACATCACCTCCTCAAAGAAGCCTTTCCTGCCCATCTTATCTACTGCTCCCCTTCTACCATGTTGTTATGTACTCTGCTTTAATTTTTCAGTACAACATTTATTGCCCCCTGAAGTTTTTCTTGCTGTTCATTGTCACACAAACTCTATGAAGGCAGGGACATTTGCCATATTCATCACTGCATCCTTAGCCCTTAGAAGAACGCTGGCTACACAGCACATGCCATATGCTTTTGGAGGAAATGAATGATGGAGATAAGCATGGTGCTATGTGAGCAGAGAGAAGGAAGGTGCCAAGTGAGCCGAGTCCTGGGATGAGCAGCCCATTAGACTAAGGAATACACTGTTCTACACCATGTAACTAGCTCCTTCCACCTCACTGTATGTTCTTTTTTTAATTTTTATTTATTTGTTTTCTTGTTTCAGAACCTTTGTTTATTCACTCATTTTTATGGCTGGCTCAGCCTGCCCCGAGGGCAGGGCTGGTGCAGCATGTGGTGCCGGGGATCAAACCGCGGTCCCTGCAGCCGCCCAAACTTTCCCAAGCAGGCACTTTAGACCACCGAGCCATCCCACCGGGCCCCTGTATGTTCTTTAAAGTAAAGATTATTCCCATTTTGGGATTCTTGGAGGTATTTGGCACAGTGTCTTGCATTCAGTTATCCTGCAAATATTTAAAGCATCTACTATGTGCCTATTATTTTAGAGTAAAATAATGTTTTCTCTAAATTGAACTGCTCTTGGATTGTATTCAAGTATTTTTGAACACAGAGGATTTTACATAAAATGGTTACAGAAACACAATTTTAAGATTTTCAACTTCCTTTTTTTGTGTGTGGAACCAGGGTTCGAACTCATGACTTTGCACTTGCCAGGCAGGCATTTGTGCTATGGAGCTATCTCCCCAACCCCAAGATTTTCAATTTCAAAGAAACAGCACATAACCATTTGCGAGCTTGCTTTCAAGAACCTAATTTTCATTTCTACAGAAGGCAACAACTCTTTTATCTTAGTGAAATTTACGACAATAATGTAACTCACAAGTTACTATCTGTGTAGGTACAACTCATCAATATTCAGGAAAAGAGAAAATAAAAGCTGGAAAAGTCCCAGCATAAACTTTTTTTTAGGTACCAGGGATCAAACTCAGGACCTTGGGATTGCCAGGCAAGCACTTATTTCACCGAGCTATCCCCCCAGACCCCAGCATAAACTTTTCTATTAGTGTAAATATCCCAAATGCACACCAGAATAGGTACACATGGATAGAAGCCAAAAAAGCTCACAAAGTGCAAGGTCCCCAGTTCTACCCCCTGTACCACACATGCGTGCATGCGTGCGCGCATGCACGCACGCACACATACACACACACACACACAATCAGACCAGAGATTTATTAATCAGATTTTTGGGGCCAGGGAGATAACTCTGCAGCATAAGCACCTGCCTGGAAAGCTCAAGGTCCTGAGTTTGGTCTCTGGTAACACACACACACACACACACACACACACACACACACACACACGGCTCAGAAATAAGATCACATTAGGCATTACTGGGCTTGATATGAAGGCCTGGACTTGACATGAAGATGAAACATCACTTAAATTCCTTCTTGTGTGACAAGGTACTGTACTTCTAGAGGAAAGTCAGTGTTAATGATACTCAACCCTTACTTTGATGGCAAGTATAAGGAGATTAGAAAAATAAGACAAAATATGAGTCAAATCATCCCAAGATATCATAGTATTTTAAATAAATATTAGAGGCAAAGATCAAAGTTAAAAGTGCAAATTAATTAAATTCTTTTTCACTTCCTTACTACTCTCTCCCAGAGTGCTGAGATTACAGGTGTGTGACTAGCTTTGCTACTAGTAAAATATCTAACTGATTTAATATAGAGATCACAAAGCTATTGTAAATTTGCTATCATTTTCTAAGAAAAAAATATTTGGTTTATTAAAAAGAAACATTTTTTTTTTAAAGAAACCTATTGCTGATCATGGCTGACAGGTTATTGTCTGTTACAGAGACAAATAATGGCCTATCATTTACTCAAAAGATATACAGTAAATGCCAGTATTTCTCCTGCTCTTCAGTTCTGGTTGGCCATGGCTTACAGGGTATCAGTAATTACAATTTTGGATGGTATCAAGCTCCCCAAATTAGCTCTCAATCGTGAGACAATAAATTTGGTAAAAAGAAAAGATTCTTACTTGGATATCACAGGAGAAGATGATCTCTTAGGACTGACTCCAGGAAGCTCATATCTTTTCAGTGGGGATCCAATGCTTGGACTCCCAGGGCTCCCAGTTGGAATAGTAATTATTCGTTGCACCTTCTTCACTTTCTCTGTCTGTAGGGGAAGCAGAATAGGGTAGCCACAGCTTACGACTGGTACTACTTCTACAATTCCTTAAGAAGTTGGACATGGAAGTGATGTACAGCTCTAACAGGGGTGAATGCAAAACTATAATGCTTCATATGATAGGCAAATTTGTAGGGAGACACCATCAGGTCATCACATTTATTTATTTATTTTTTTTTGTGGGACCAGGGTTCAAACTCACGACCTTGCACTTGCCCAGCAGGCACTTGTGCCTCGGAGCTATCTCCCCAGCCCCAGGTCATCACATTTAGGGCATCCAGTAAAAACAGTAACAATTTCCCACCTTACTCCCTTCCTCGTTGCATTACCAGAAACTAACAACAGAATTATATTATGGTTGTGGACATAAGGAACTGGAAAGAGTATAAAGACACCTGCTCACTACAAAACATTACATGTATGAAGGAATGTGGTTATAACATCCAAGACAGCAAGCTATGGATAACATACTATGTTATAATGGTGACTGTAACTCACCATCATAACTCTATCAGCAGAATGGAGAAGGGAACACACAAAAGTGTGTGGCCTGCAGAAAGTGCTTCCACAGATAAGTTCTCTTCTTTCACTAATACATTTCTCTGTAACAAGTCTTCATTTGGGGCTGGGGAGATAGCTCATCAGCAAAAGCACTTGCTTGGCAAGCACAAGGTACCAACTTCAATCTCTGGTACCACAAAAGAAACAAAACAAAAATCCTCATTTGGACCACACATCTGCAAATTTCAACCTCTTTCCACAATAATACACTCTATAGAAAAATCCAAGAGTTAGAAAAATGCTTCATCTAAGAATCTCAAGGTCACAACAAATGTAAGTAGGAAGTATGTTACAGAATATCCAACAGTGCTAGAGATACAGCTTAGTGTTAGAGTGCCTGCCTAGAATGAGTGAGACTCTGGGTTCAATCCAAAAAAATTGTCCAATACTAATGTGGTAGTCTTATCATAAATTAATATACTTTTTATAACTTTGATTTAAAGGTGGAACTTGAACTCCTTTCCCCTTGAGAGTAGATCTTAGTGATTTGGTTTTGATGAAAAGCACATTCCACAAGAGATAAGTTGGGTATAAAAGGTACTGAAGTTTCCCTCTTGTGCTATCTCTCAGATTGCTTGACCTGGGAGAAGCCAGATGGCATGTTATGTGGATACTGAAGAAGCCTCACAGAGAGCCCCATGTAGCAAGGAACTAAGGCCTCCTGGCCTCAGCCATACGATGAAAGTCTCAGAAGAGGCCTAGTTCAACTTTTAGATGCTGCGGGCCAGGGAGGTTGCTCAGTGGAATAAACACCTGCCTGGCAAGCACAAGGTTCTGAGTTTGAACACTGGTTCAAAAAAAAAAAAAGGGTTGCTGCAGCCCCACCAAGTATCTTGACTATATCCTCATGAGAGACTCTGTACCAGATCCACCTAGCTAACACTCCATATTTCAATCCCCAAATCCCAGAAGATAAGAAATTTTTGTTTTAAGTGAGCAAGATTTAGAATAATTCACTTTGTAGGAAATTATGGCATATGTAGTATGGTATACATAAGTTCTAAATAAATACACAAAACAGGGCGTGCCTGTTCAACACACATTTTACTGACGGTATCAGTAATGACATCAAAACTATTTTAAGGCTACTATTATACATGGTGGTTGATCTAAAACCTCAGTTCTAGTTAAGTGAACAGGCAAAACTTCCCCAGAATCTGATATATCCAAAGAAGCAGAGGAGAGACTTGAAATACTCTGACTCTTGTCATTTAGAGGGAACACTACAACAATGTCATTAGGAAATTTCTAAAATGATCAAGATTTAAGGATATGCAAAAAGTTAAATTATTTGCAAAGGTAGGTAAAATTTTAAACTCAATATGCCCCTTGAGCATTCACTGGAGACTGACAGAAATGTAGATAACAGGTCGAGTGCAGGAAGTAATCACAGTCCACAGAAGTGAGTGGGTTTAAACCTACCGGAGGGGCCTCTGCTCCTACAGGTGCTCGTTTCTCAGCATCTCCTACACCAGATATAAGGGTAGTCTTCTTCTTCTCGATGGTTCTTGTGGGAGAAGACTTGAAAGAAGATTTAAGGGAGCCAACAGGAGCTACATAAAGACAGGCATGGAATACTAGAGTGTTATAGCATAACAGCCAAAAAAGAGGAAGAGCAGATGGAAAAAGCAGGGAGGCAGGAAGCTGGAGATAACACATTTCTATTAGAAGTTAACACGTACATTCCAATCTCAAAATACTTTTTCTATTGTAGGATAGATCCTATTCTAAAAAGGCTCCCAGACTCAAAGAGTCCAATTCATTTCAGAAGTTAAAGGTCTGTAATTTGGAGCCACACATATCTTGCAATGCCACCTAATAGTACAATCACTTTGGACAAGTCACTTTACTTTTCACACACAAGTACCCACAGGGCTTGTTCTCTAATGGGATGATTTAAAATCAAAATGCTCCTGTGTTCTCTATTTCCGATGCAGAGCCTAGGTGCATTACTACCTTGTGACTCTGAAAAAATTTGCAGGTTTGGAAAGGCTGGCAATGTGACCTGTTCAGGCTCCCGTAATAAGTTGTATTCTATTCCCTCTTGGGGATGTGACATTGCTGTTGTCTGGTGTTTGATTTTCCAAAGTAGTTTCAGTTTATAACAATAGACTGGGACATGAAAAATATATTGACTACCTAAAATAGACCCTTATGATTAATGGGATTTGCTTTAACTAATAAGTCCAGGATTACTAAAAAGGGTAAGTGAGCAAAGTATGATAGGTTGGTCTAGTCTTGCTACTTGGGGTCTTACTGGTAATTCTTTCATAAACAAAATATATCATGGGAGTGAACTGTGTAGGAAAAAAGAGTTAAAAATAAAGAAATGTCACTCCTGTCCTTGGGAGGTCCTATGTATAAGCCTGACATTGGCCAGCATCTGGAAACTTCAATTTTGGCAGGGTTACCATCATTGACTGACAAATGATTGACTGTGCCTAAATTATAATTATCCACTCAACTTTTCGTTTTTCACTCACCTTTTCCCCAGTACACATACCTCAGTAAAACAATTTGTTAAATGTAGATATCATGAAGAAGGGACTGAACTTTTTAGACTGCTGACTGGATAAGTGACCAAGAAAAAAAATAATTAAAAGTGATTTAAACCTATTTTGTAAATTTAGGATTTTGTCCTAAAGCCTAAACATAGTTTTTTTTTTCTGATTAAGTTTTATAAAAAGATTTTTTTGTAGCCAGGTGTGGTGGTGTGTGCCTATAATCCTAGAACTTTGGGAGCCTGAGGCAGGAGATTGCGAGTTTGAGTCCAGCCCTGGCCATTTTGGAATTTGCTAAGGTCCTGTCTCAAAATAGAACACAAAGGTCTGGGGAGATAGCTCAGTCTGAAGGCCCTGGGTTCAAACCCCTGCAAACCCCCCACACCAAAAAAGAAGGGTGCAAAAAATGATTTTATCTTTAAGGTTGAGAGTAGGGATGATTGAGAAAATGTAAAATTCTTATTTGCTGAACAGGACATGAAAAATGTATTAAACTCGAGCATTAGGGGGATGTGGGCTGCTGCACAGGGGACACTGTTAGAAAGACTTTTGTTACCTTCTTCCAGAAGGAAAAAACCCTTCATTTTATTAGCTGCTATGAGCATTGATAGCTGAATCTAGATGGCACATAACAGTACAACTCAGCACAAGTGGGTCAGTTCCTGCAAGGTCTCTGAAAAACACTCTAGATGTCATCTATACTTGCTACATACATGAACTGGTTTGGGATTGATGGCCTCAGGCTACCTCTATGGAACCAAAGACTGAACGAAATTAACATTGGACTGAGTAACATAGAGTAAGAAATGACACAGTGGAAGGTCACTGGAGAGGTCACCTGCGAGAAGCATATTAGCTCAGTGTGCCCTAACATCATCACTTTTGGGTCTTCAGGGAATGATGGGAGCCATAAGGAATTGTACTTCTTTTATATGTGCCCTGAGTATAATGACATTACCTTAGCCCTGGAAGATGTTCAGGCCACCTTTAATTTACTGGCCTGAAGTGTGGAGGGCATAGGTTAGAAAAAATTCATAAAGAACAAAGGAAGCCACTTGATTACCTAAAATATTTGGGGGGGGGGCGGAACTGGGGTTCGAACTCAGGACCTTGCACTTGCCAGGCAGGCCCTTGTGCCATGGAGCTATCTCCCCAGCCCCTTGACTACCTAAAATAGACCCTTATGATTAATGGGATTTGCTTTAACTAGTAAGTCCAGGATTACTAAAAAGGGTAAGTGAGCAAAGTATGATAGGTTGGTCTAGTCTTGCTACTTGGGGTCTTACTGGTAATACTTTCATAAACAAAATATATCATGGGAGTGAACGGTGTAGGAAAAAAAGAGTTAAAAATAAAGAAATGTCACTCCTGTCCTTGGGAGGTCCTATATATAAGCCTGACTTTGGCCAGCATCTGGAAACTTCAATTTTGGCAGGGTTACCATCATTGACTGACAAATGATTGACTGTGCCTAGATTATAAAAACAAAATGGTGTATACTGGACACTTACTTTCATTCTGTGAGTCAGAGTTTAGGTATGTGCTCAGCAAGGGTTGCTTATGACCAGACCCCAGTAAAACCTCCTGGTACGGAGTCTCTAAGGAGTTTTCTTGTTTGGAAACTTTTAATATATGTTGTCATACTTCACTGTTGTAGGAAATGAGTCCCAAGTGACACCACTAGAGAGGACTCTGGAAGCTGGTGACTCATCTTCCCTAGACTTCATCCTTTTGCTTATTTTGCTATGTATTCTTTCACTGTAATAAGTCAGAGATGAATGTGCCTAAATACCAAGTCCTCTCAGTAATTTATAGATCCTGGGCTTAGCTTTAGGAATCCATGACACATTCCTCATTCTAAAAAACGGGGGTACTTCCTATTTGTCAAAATTTTGTGTCAGAGATAGAACATATGATCAAATTATATCCTTTAAAAATATGCCGAACTGAACATTTTTAGTATACTTACAAGGTTGTACAACTATAACCACAGTGTAATTCCGAAATATTTTCAAGACACAAGAGAAACCTTTTTTCACTAAGCAGCTCTCCCTCTTTCTTTCTTCTGCTAGTCTTGATAACACTAACCTTTTTATTTCTATGGATGTGCTTAATGTGAACTTTTAATATAAGTGGAATCATAATTTATAGTCTTTGTATATGTCTTCCTTAACAGCATAATATTTTTGAGGTTCATCAATTTTGCTGCAGTGTCAGTACTCTATTCCTTTACATAGCTAAATAATATTCAACTTTACAGATATACCATATTTTGTTTATCCTCTCACCAGGTGAGGGACATTTGAACTGTTTTCATTTTGTAGCTGATAAGAATATTTCTTTTTTTTTTTTTTTTTTTTTTTTGCCTTTTTGAGACAGAGTCTCACTATGCAGTTGAGGCTGGTCCTGAGCCCAGGCTGGTCTTGAACTTGCACCAATCCTCCTGCCTCAGCCTCCCGAGTGCTGGGATTACAGGTGTGAGCCACCACGCCTGGCAAGAATATTTCAAATTACATTTGTGTGAACAAATGTTTTTAGTTCCTTGGTTTTAAGTAAGCTGAGCCATATAGCTCCATACTTAACATTTTTAAGGTACTCCCAGCCTGTATTTTAAAAAAATGCAATATTTTGTATCCCCACCAGCAATGTGTGATTGGTCCAGTTTCTACATACCTTCAACCAACATGTGTTATTTTCCCTCTTAAATAGTTTTACCTACTTAGTGGTGGGAAATAGTATTTTGAGTTGTATTTTTGCAGTTTTGAGTTGTATCTCCCTCATGAGTAGTGACAGTGAACAACTTGTGCCATGATAATTGGCTTCTTCTGTATTTTCTTTATAGAAAAATACCTATTTCAAAGCAGCTACCACTAGGTAGACATTTTAGTCACTTATTGATTATTTCACGACTACTGTGTGTTGTAGCTTAGAAACAGAAACCAGATGTTACTCATTTGCAAATAAAAGAATATCAAGCCTCATTAACTTTGAGATGATGGATTGATCTGATCTGGCCAAAGAAGTGCTTTGATAGTCTAGTCCAATGTTTGTCAGACTTTAAAATGCATGTCAGGTACAGCCTGAGGCCTGATCATCTTACAAAGCTCACAAGTGATGCTACTCTGTGCCAGTCATTGTGCTACCTTCTTTACACCATTACCCCATTTAATCCTCATGACAATTTAAAGCAACTCCATTTTATAGGCGAACACACAGGATTACAAAAATTAATTAGCTTAATTAAATGGTAAGAATGAGCAAATACTACAGCTGATTGTGGGACCCAAGATAATGTGATCTACAGGCTACTTTGCCAATCTCTTAATAAAAGTCTAAGAGCCAGCCAAATAGCTCAGCAGATTACAGCACCTGCAAGCAGGTACAAGGGCCAGGGGTTCAATCCCTGGGCCTGCTCTGCCAGCCCTGCCCCTGGGGTGTGCCGAGATGACGATTGAGACTTGGTGTGGTGGTGAATGCCTGTAATCCCAGCTCTTGGGAGGCTGTAAACAGGTGGAACACTAGGAGTCCAATCCAGTAGTGAGACCCTGAACACTCTATAAACCTTTCCCTAAAAATACAAAAAAAAAAAAAAACAAAAAAAAGAACCAAAAAAAAACCCCGAAAACATAAAAGTCTGGTAACCACCACAGTTCATCAAGCAGATTTTCTTCAATATTCATGTTCTCAGTAGTTACATAATTTACTTCTGTGAAACATAAATATAACAACAGCAAGAGTTGGTTGACTGAAATTGTTATTAACCACTGAAAACACTTCACAAAGCCAGAAAATGGGAAGCAAAATACAAAACTTATGAATAAATCCCAGACTGACCAATGCCACTTCAGGGATTTTCCTCAGTGTCACCAGCTTGGCCTCTTTTACCTGAGTTACTGGCCTGTTCAGAGAATATGAATGTACTGCTTCTGTCTAAAGAAGCCTATGTGGGTTTCAACAGTAGCATAACCAAAAAGCTTTCCATAGGACTAGGGTGTGTGTGATGAGCTGAGGGATGGAATTAAATGAAAAGTTTAAAAAGCAAAATTAAGGTAATACAAAATAAAATGCTTTAAGCCGGGCGTGGTGGCTCACGCCTGTAATCCCAGCACTCAGGAGGCTGAGGCAGGAGGATTGGTGCGAGTTCGAGACCAGCCTGGGCTACAAAAGTGAGCGCAGGACCAGCCTCAACTGCATAGCGAGACCCTGTCTCAAAAAGACAAAAAAAAAAAAGTAAAAGCAAACTGTGAGCCAGGCGTGGTGGCACACGCCTGTAGTCCCAGCACTCGGGAGGCTGAGGCAGGAGGATCGCTGTGAGTTCGAGACCAGCCTGGGCTACAAAAGTTAGGTCAAGGCCAGCCTGAACTGCACAGTGAGACCCTGTCT